>OMOW01036926.1:0-10228 GCA_900312555.1 Lamprogrammus exutus
CTACCTTTAAAAAGACTTTTGACTTTACTAAAAGAAGATGGAGGCAAACTTTCCTCCTCCGTGAATGTGTCAGCTTTATGAAGGAACACAAATGATAAATTGGTCTGCTCCGGCATCAGCAGGGATTCTACACACTGTGGAGGCTGCCAAGCTCTCACTCTTCCGTCAAGGGAATCATTCATGACCCCCAAAGCTCTATCTCAATAGCAGAAGCCTTAAGCCTATCCCTTTTTGATTTTAAAGCTCCACATCTCTGCATTATTCCTCCATTCCCACTAGCCCTGATGAGAGCTGTCCACCCTTCCTCGGCGCCTGAAGCCCCTTCTCACAGCGGTATCACCTCCCACCCAGTGCCACTCTGCACAGTCCCTCCTCTACTTTAATCCCTGATTCAAGCTCCACTGTGGGTTAACTCAATTGGACACACTCCCACCCGACTCAGAATTTCACCTCTGGAAACGGCTGAGGCGCGTGTTGAGTTGGGTGGGGTAACGTACCAGAGAGAGAGAGAGAGGGAGGAAGAGGATGGTGGATCTAGCTGTGCGGTACGGCTCCATATCCATCGAGGCAGCAGCGAGCAGGCTCAATGGAGGAGTAAATCAGGATTACTCTGGGGAAAACACCCTCTCCCTGTGATGTGGCAACACTGGGGATGAACACTACACGGCCCACGCTGGCTTTGTGTTAAACGGAGAACAGGTGACTGATCACAGCGATGCAGCAGGATTGGGGAGAATCAAAGAGCCCGCTTGAGATGATCTGTTGCGGGCAGCGATAAAGGGAATGGTGAGTCGTGTGAGTCAAATTAACTGCTTCCAGTTATGAGTGGAATGATACAACTGAAATCTCCCATAATGCAGCAGGCAAGGGTGCGCAGGGTTCCAAGCATTCATTTCGAGTCGAACTCCTTACCGATGCTGTATATTCATTCCACTTTCTTAAAGAAGAGTGTGGTAAAGCCGAAGTGCCCTAAAAATAAAGCTAAAACATGATAGCAAGACTCAATGCACACATAGATAAATCACTGCAGGTGAACAACAAGCAACACACAACAACAATGTCGAAAAAAAGCTTGCAAGGCTCCAGGCAACGTGCAAAGGGACCTCAGTTTCAGTTGTTGTCGTTGCTCTTTTTGGTGTGAGTGGGAGTTTTACCCAGAGGGAACATTTTCTACCTCAGCTGGGGACTGCAAATCTCACATAAACCTGTTTGAAACTGGGACACCACTGTTTGGAATATAGGACTAATAAGCAGCACATATGCTATCTTAAGGATCCTCACCAAAATGTTACGACTTAGCATTCAGTGCTCAACTTTTCCCTTACTTACTTGCACAAAGTCAAAAAGTGGAATTTATGAGACCAAAACAGTGGCGTAGATGTTCTAAATTCTGTCCTAAAGTTTCAAAGGGCATCTTCACGGCAGTAATCGGCATCTACGTTCTGCTTTTCCAAACACCAAGGTGAAAACAGTGATAAGAGTGAGAGAAATGGAGAGATGGGAGGATGACAGAGAGGTATACAAATGGGCTCTGTGATATGAGAATAAGTCATTCTCCTCATAGTAATTGCACATGACATTTAATTCTGAGAGTGGCATCAGATGTATCCTCAAGCATCTAATTAGTCGCCGCTAAGAGAAGAACGAACATTCACGAGCAAACAAGGCCCTGTTTGTTTTGTGGTGTTTACCCACAGTTCATCACTATCACAAGTTTAATGTGGGATAATCATTTACAGTGTGCTTTACTCCGTGAACTCACTGAAACGATTTTCACATTGTCTAAATCCTTGAGTATGAGTAGCAAATGCCACTGTGAAATCTTTCTCTTGACATCTCAACCTTCCCGATGGAAAACTTCTGGCTCGTGACATGGGACTCATTACCAACCCCCGCAATATTTAGCTCAGCCTCGTACAATGACACTTGAGGTTAGAAAAAAGGTTTTCAGTACTTCAGAAAGGCAATTAATGTCAAGTGTAAAATTGTCAGCACTGTTGAAGCCTGGAAAGTATTGCTAATATCCCTCATTAGTATGATAAAGGTTTTCACTCTCCTTCCATCTCCATCAGATCTAACTTGCTGGTCCAAGACCTCATTAACTGTTCAATCGGTTATATAGCCTTTCCTGTGCATGCTGCATCTTAATCTCTGACAAACTACTGAGATTATACAGTCTTTTGATATGTTGTTTAAGTAAGAAAACAACTGAAGCTTCATAATCAAAACGACAACCAGTGTGGCAAAAGGTTATGTGATGCGACCTCCATGATATGTCACACAAAAAAGCCACAACCTTTCCTCTCAGTGCCAAAGCACTGTGATCATGCAAATCTGGAGTCCCCGTTCAGGTGTGTGTTCCCTACATTAGCATGCAGCTCAGTATAGAAAGTGCAGAGGCCCATACCTAATGAGTCATGTTGCCTGTCCTCCCCATAGCAGGCTGATGTTCCCAATGAGCTGTTCCTCCATTCCCATTCCTCTCTCCCACACCTCCTACAAGGAGCGCAGCCTCCCTCTTCCACTGACAGCACTTCTTCCCCGCTGCTCACCTGCAGCCGCTCACATCAGCACCGCCATAATGGAGTGTGAAGTGTGAAAACATTTAACTGAGAGGCAGGTTCATTTGAGCTGCATCATTTCCAACCCGTCCAGACAGGAGACGTGTGGCTTTCATTACACTTAATGTCCACATAACAGACATGGGCAGCATGCAGGTGCTGAATTCCATTTACTGTTTTCCATTTATGTTTTACCTTCAGATAAATACGAGCCAGGGGGCATCAGTGACTACAGGCGCTGTGTATTCATTGCTCGGTTTGATCGGTCTGTAATGTCTTGCCGTCAAATCGCCTGTAGCAAGTTTCCATGCATTCACCTTATCAACAGTGACCTCTTGAACCCCACGGTGTTTACTTAACTACTCCACAGCTCCACTACATGAAGATTTGTGTTATTTCTTAAGTCTTCTGATGATGTGCGCATGAACTGATGCTGCGGTGTAGCATTACAGTACTCAGCTTAAAATTGTTTACCTTTCTTTACTCCAGTCCTATGGGAAAACCCTTTTTGTACATTGCTGACCACAGGGACATTTTCACTGAGCATAGCAACCTGGTGTCCTACTTGCTTTTCAACAAACAGCATTATCAGCTGTGTCATAAGAACTTCACACAAGCCCTTTGATCATGGAGTCCTCAATCTCCATCGTCAGCATCAAAGCCATTTTTACCCATTTGGCTGATGTCACTAGGTGTGTTCCGATCTTATTCCCCCTCCTCTGTCATGGTGCCCAAGTTCCATTGCAGCACTCAGGAGAGCCCTTCTGTCTAATTACTGTTGCCCTGCAGAGTCTCTTCCCTGCCCCTAATCCCATCCGTATGTCCTGCTCTTAAATTACCCTGGCTAAGCACCCCCTCCCTCTCTACTCAGGCCCATTATGCCGCCTGCCCCTCCTTGTTCGCCTGCCAGAGCCTCAGAGGTGTGAGGGTTGCATGTCATATGGTGGGGTCACATAGCCAGAACCTCTTCTACTTCCTCAAATTAGCTTTCCCTGCAAACACAGGCCTCATCACAGGCCTGACAGTGTGGGATCAGCAGTAAGTTGAGTGCCTTTGAAGGAGAAGCGCCTCCTTCACTGCTCTTCTCAGATCCCAGGCTTTCATGGTGGCTAAGTCATGAGTCTGGACAGTGTGGTATAACAATGAAAACATCAAAAAGCGATTGTGACAATGGCACACATGCAAAGGAAAAAGCAGCCGCTTGCAAGAGCAGCCAAAAGTTACAAAGTTACTGAAGTCGGACAAGTAGGGGGTACAGGTCAACACTGTTACGTTAAATCAGGTCCTGACACAATGTTCTGTGATGTGTATTTTTATTGTCACACTGCCCATGACACCGTAAATCCAGTGGCCATTCCAAGTTTTCCTGTCATCTGCAGTTACAGGCCTGCCTGGTGGTTTATTGCTGCTTTTAATATTTGAGTCCCACATGGTGAAATACTGCCCCCCCCCCCACACACACACACACACTCCCTTCTGGCTTCCCAAACCATGGGTGAAGGATTAGACTTGGTATGACTCTGGGCTCTAACCAAAGCCTCTCTTTCATGCCCGTTCCCCTGCAAGCTGTTCCTGGACTTCTGCAAAGGCCACTGTTTTTCCTCTTGCTGTGCTAATTTATCTAAAAACATAGCACCCTGACAGCCAGAACCCCGAGCTGCCTTTATGGGTGAGGAGGGTGATTCTTATCCAAAGCCACTTGGCCCTTCCATCTGTTTGGCCCTGGAACCTGGGCATCTGCTCACTGCTATTGTTAGGCTTTGTCAGATGACAGGCCAAGACCCTCATGGGGAACCTTGGTTAACTCTCACGCACAGTGTGTTGATGTGTGCGTGTGTGTTTGCACGTTCACAGGCACACTAGTGTTTGTGATTGTCTTCAAGGGCCAGAGAGAGGGCCCAGGAGCTGGCTCAGGTCACTGTCTCTGCCATGGCGGCTGGCAGTGCGGGCAGCAGCGGCCAGCAAACACGCTGGGAGCCCTTGTGCCATCTTCGCAGACGTGCCTGGGTGACCTCCAGCCAGAGTAACAACTCTTTCCTGGGGTAGCAGTTTATGTTGTCGTTGTCAGTTACTTCCGAGGCAATTTCAGAGGCACAGGTCACAGTTTTGTCCAACTTTAACCTCAGAAAGACCTTCAGCTTGAAACTTGGAGAGTGGAGTGGAAAATACATTCACTGTCAAGGTGACTAATTGAGTTTGTTTCAAACTGGTATTTGCTAAAACAAACATGATGTGGGTATATATACAAAGAGAGACAGGAAGACTATACACAGCATTGGCATGACCGGATAACAAACATGAAAGGAGTTGTTAGCTTTGTTGAAATATGGATGGATTAATATGTGGTCTTTTATTCAAAAGTTTCCACTCAGTGCTGAATAAATTATATCACACCAGATAACCAAAACCAATTCTAAAACTTGGCTTAAAGCAAAGGCTAGATTTGGTGCAATGGCATTGGTGGCATCACAATAGCAAAACACCATGGATATCCAAGCATAACCAGGACTTCAGACTGTTACTCCAGCTTGAATGTTTCCACATTGTTCCATTCCAATCCCCAAATTAGTCCGCCTCTCTATCCCCACTGGTCAGATAGACTAGAAGAACTGCTGTTCCAGATCAGAGTGCTTCTGCACCATTTATGCCGTTCTGGTCCTCTGCCCTGCATTACCTTTTTTTATCAGGAAATTAAAACCAGTCAACATAATTGATGCATGTTTTTGACTGGTAATGATGAGGAGGAATGAGGAGAGGAGTGCAAATGAAAGGAGAGGAGAGACCTAACTCTACTCTATCTGTTAACAGACCTTTACTTCACCCCCTCCATGTTTATTCTGTTTTGCTTATTCCTGTATTCATCGTCTCTGCCTTTCCCCACATTCAAACTTTCATACATTTTGCAGTTGTGAATAATTGAGAATGTTGATTCCCAAATCATGAAAAATGTATGTGTGAAGGATGCATAATTAAGCACTTTTAATTCTAGATTTTCTGATGCATTGAATTATCATTTTGGGGGAAGGGATGACAATAATGTAAGGAGACAGACACATTTCATCAAAGTGATGTGATGTAGAAAATATGGCACAGAAAAATATGAATTTTTTTCTGATGCAAGTGTTTGTGTGTACAACAATTATATCCCATTCAACAGCATAGAGTGCCAGCATATGGACATATTGCGTTGTTAAGGCGTAACTACACCGTGTGTTACATAACTTACATTTGTCTTTTCTTTCAAAATAAATGGGGAAACAAAGACTGAAAGATTCTTTCAGAGACGCCTTGGAGCCAAACACAAGGGTCCAGCAGCTAATTTACCTCTTGTTTTCAATGATGAATGGAGGCTATTATGCCATGAATACAAGTCAAGAGGATTTATTGCACACTGTGCAGTACAACTTCAATAATACAGCCAACATTTGCTTTACCCCAAACATTAGCAAACAACTTCTTAAATAAGTGGCTGCATTCGTTATGTTCTATACTGTAGACTCTTGGCTGTAGCCACCACAGTGTAAACAAATTACACTTACTTCTTATTAAGAGGTAATAAATGCAGCATATATACGTCCATTCACAGGCACAAACACACTTACACATGCACAAACAGCGCACACATTGGGACATTACTGGCTTTCCACTCGAGCTGATTAAACTGGCTATACAGTATAAATGATTAAATGCATAACTAATGACGCTATCAATAACAGGATTCAGGGTAAGTGTATAAAAGCATGTTTACATCCGCTATAATGGGGGCGTATTTGCATTTAAAATGTATGTTCTCTGGTTTGGTCACATTGCAGCTCAGTCAACAAATCGAGAGGTTTTCCATTAAGCATATTTTCTTTCTGTCCATTACTCACCTTGAAACATTTTTCTTCTTCAATGTACTGCTTGCACATGCCCACATATATGTGAGATACACACACACACACAAATGCAAGGGCTGAGTATTACGTGAAAACATTTCATTGTGACTTTTCAGACCAATGTTGGGAGTTTTTGGGGTTGCTTTGAGAGGTCCACACAGCAGGTAACACAGTGCCTTCTTTCTTTCTGAACCCAAAACGCCGCCTCACACAGGAAGTGTTCCCCCCCCCCCAGCATGGTTAGCTCAGCTAGCTGACCCAAACAGGTGCTCCTGCCTGCGTCTCAACCCAAACCAATTCACTGATGGAAAACCCCCAGGGTGCTGTAGCATACTCTTTCACCATTAGAAACTGTATGGCCAGTTTCTTAAAAACATGTGCATGTTTTCAGAAATGTGTTTTATTGTATCAGAGGGGTATCTGACCTTTGGCCCTTGGGACCACAATGTTGTGTATGTGTGTGCGTGTGTGTGTAAGGAAATAATAAGAATAAAGAGAATAAGAAAGTCACCGACAAGAGCAACAATGAATATGAAATCAGTGAGTGAGTGTGTGTTCTTGAGATATAAAAGTAGCTGGGTAGTGGTAGTAGTAGTTATACCCTGGGAGGAAGCATGGAGGTACAGGGAGGGTGCTATAATGCAGCACACATTAATTAGCACCCAGAGGACAAAGGGATGGTGAGGATGGTGACTGGGGGGTTTCAACCAGGATCCCCTCATGACAGGTGCGTACTCTGGAGGACATACTACTTGCCAAGTTGTGGCATGAAAATATGTTACTACAGTCTCTGCTCCATGATTATCTGGCTGGTATTTGTGTATATTCTGCTTTTTGTCATCAGAAAGAAGACAGAAGTGTGTGAGAGTGATGTGGCGTCACTAATCAATCTTCGGTATTATTTAAAAAAAGGAAATATACTTTGGTGCCCCAGTTTCTTGCTTGTAAAAAAAGTTATTCATAATCTAAAGCACAGTCTGAACTAAAATAAACAATACGACTCACATATCTTCTGAGTTGTTCTAACAATGTAGCGGTGCCAAGTGGCTTATTTTTTCTTTCAAATCTTGGTACAATAGATTTCTTCAGCACTGGTTATGTGTGAATACGTAATGGGCAACTTCAATCATAATCGTAAAAACATCACTGTAATGGCTCAAAGCTTAAGCCATCCATCCATCCGTCAGATCTACACACTCTACACCATCTTGGACAGGGTTGCTAGACTACTTCACAGAGTATCTTACATCATAACGAAGAAAGCAAATGGAGAGGAAAGGTGAACGTAAAAAGGAGAGAAGATGAAGAAGAAGAGCAAGGACGGCAACTATACTATGCTACCTTGAATGGTTCATAATGGTTTGCAGAATGCAGATCGACCAGAGTGCTTCACTGTGTACTGCAGTGTGTCAAATATCAAGTATGTTCCATGTATTGCATTGCATTAAGAGGCTCTGTGATTCTTATGAGCTGCATTCAAATGTAAGAATGTATCAGGTGCTTTACAGCAGCTTTGAGTGTCACTCAAGCAGCGATGAAGCTCAGGGCAAACAAAACTGTTGTTGTCGTGTAAGGAAAACATCTTTTCAAAAAGCCTTTATTTCACGAGATAAACATATAGGAAAGTGCCTCCTAAAATTTTGCTTTCCCAGAAAAATATTGCAAAAGAAAGAGATGTCAGCTTGTAACACACACATCAAAAGCAATATGATGTGCTGTATATGTGATAATCGTGTGTGTGTGTGTGTGTGTGCGTGCAAATGTGTGTGTGTGTGTGTGTTGGGGGGGGTCCAAAATGAGTTATTGCAGTTAATAATAAACTGTCACAGTAGCATTACAAGCGAGATTGCTCCTGTTAAAGTGATAATCAGAGAGAACATCCTGACACAGATACGTCTCAATGGGCCAATGTTGTTTAATATCAGAAAGATTACAAATGCTCTATCAGAGTCATTAAATACTATAGGAATCTAGATAAGGTTTAGATGGAATGCTGAAGCTGAAAATCATCGCCCAAAGGCAACATTTCCTTTTCAAAGAATAATTAAGCCTTTCATTATTAGGACCGAGGGTGTATCCCTAGTAATTATCAAGCTTCAGTGATACACTCAGCAAGAGTGCATGAAAGCATCTTGGCTAATGTGCTTGTATTTTAAAATTTCGCTGCTTTTTCAAAGACACCCAAATGGCGAGATCAGACTAATCCCGTCGTGCAAAATCGACGCCCTCATATGCCGTCTGTTTAAATACACTAAATCTGCTTTAACATAATACACTTATAATGAAAAGATATCAATCCTGTAAATTGGGGCAATGAGAGGGACCAGCATCTTTAAAGGAAAAAGCTTTAAAACAACCCCATCTTACATCCTCGGCGCTCCACATTTCTCCTCTGGCAGACAGACTGGCACTGTGGCCTAAAGACGCTTTGATAATTTTTCATTTGTCTGATGTGTGTTTCAGATTTAGGTACATTCTCCATTTAAGTGGGTCACCCAACATGTAACTGAATACTGGATGTGCCTACAGTCAGGCAATCAGGAGATGCAGCAACGAGAAGGATTATTAGCTACCTACTGCCTGTAAATTACTGTAACCACTCGAGATGGCGGTGAAGGGAAGGGATGGGGGGTGCTGGGGGATTCTGCAATTTATTATCCTCCGGCAATTAGCCAGGAAATGCTACAGGCTCTTTGATTGTGGGATGTTTAAAAATGGAAGAGATAAGCGTGAGCCGCAGATGCAGCAGCCCGTCCTCGTAGGTAGGCACTGGCTGCAGGCATGAGAGATAGCACGAGCTCTGATAGTCTCCCAGTCAGACAGGAAGGCCCAGATAGGCAGTGCTGAGCTGATCCATTGGTGATAACTCCTGTCAATCAGGCCTTGGGCTTGATTAAGACATGAGGCTCATGGGAAAATTAGGCCGAGTGAGAGGTTTGATGTGAAGGGTTACAGCGAACTGAGTTACGAAGGATGAGTAGAGGACACGCAATTAGGCTTTGTCTCAGCTAATTACGAAGAGTGAAGGAGAAACATGCCAGTTTGCTATAGGGCTGCTTACCGTATGTGAGGCGTTTTGACCATAGATGTAGTAAACAACGGATGAGGAGTCCAAATAGAGCAGGCAATTCGCTCCAATGAAAGCTGTTTGCCTAACGTATATGCTGGAAAAGTATTTTCATGCTCCCTAAGGCGCTTCTCACTGCAGGTGCAACACATGTACATCAATGTTGTTCATGGTCTGAGTTTATTGGTTTGGCCAGGTGGTTAAAATATCATATTTTTCTAAGTCTACTGAGGGCATTGATATTTTCTTATGCCAAAATGTCAAAAAAAAATTAATTGAACATTATTGGACCAGCAACATTTTGTCAATAATGTAGAACCTGACGTGGCACAATCAAAAGGTTGTTGGTTTGTCGGCTATATTCAATAAACCTGTGAAATGACAAAATTGAGAGACGGCGTAATAATCTGAGGAGGTATTCGCTCTCTGACTGCCCTCTAGTTTTACAGATTCTTTCTTCCATAATTTTTGTCTTTCTGGGTCCCAGGGCATCAGAGGACTTTTTATTTTGACAGCATCAACTGCACCAAAATCGCAGCAAGATCCAGTGCTGTTCCTTGGGGCTCGGTTTTGACTGTTTTACTCTAGACATGTCTGCTTTGGCCAAGGTCAGACTGAATCTGTCACTATCTTATGCTTTCAATCAAAATTCTGATGAGGGACTTGGTAGTGTCCATAACCCCTGCCCTTCGCTGTCATGTTTGAAGCCAATCCTTTCCGAT
>OMOW01036930.1:0-10719 GCA_900312555.1 Lamprogrammus exutus
TATTAACATTAACATATTTCCTAACTTTTCATAAACCATAATTTGCATATTTGTGAAATGTCATATGGCATTCAGAAATATGCAAATTATGGTTTATGAAAAGTTAGGAAATATGTTAATGTTAATACTTACTTGTATTTATTGACATGTTAAACTTGGTCATATACAGTGAGCTTTAGACAAACACACATACACACACACACCACAGCTGGTTTGTGTTGCTGTCTGATGTTTTGTGTTGTGTGCCCTAATGCTTGACTCTATCACACAGCTGCAGTGTCAGCCCCTCAGAGGCAGGAAGTGTGTAATCATGTGGTTTGCAGCTTCCTCTCTGTGTGCACGGCTTCTATGAAACTGCACTATCACTCCCTGACACCTCAGATGTGTTATTTACCCAGGAACCATACATGCTGTTCTTCAGGAACACCTCACTTCACTCCGATGTCTGATCTATTCTCTGTGGTATGAACATCTGTAATAAAACACACAAGAAAAAAAATCAGTCCGGCATCATTGCCAAAAATAACTGCACACTGCCAAAGCTCAGAGTTGGAACGTCCTGTGCCAGGCTCAGAACTTATCAATCACCAACAATGCCATTTCTTAAAAAGCAATTTACTGTATTTCATGTCAAGATCGGCATTATTTTTACTTTACGGAAAAAAAGCATGATCGCTGTGTTGATGTAATATGAGGTTGCAGGGAATGGAACCGTCAACATGAGGCTGCTCGCACTCACCGCTCTGTTTGTGGCGGTTTTTGAAAAGGAGACGTTTGAGGGGTAAGTGGGCCTTATTGTGGGTATTACTGAATGTGCTCAGATGTCCAGGATTGGCATAGTCCAGTTTATATTTTCTAATATATTTTTCAAGTTCAAGTTAGTATTCATCATGGAACTATTCGATGGAACTCTATGGAAACCACTGGTTGACATTTTAGAGCAATCTGCACATTCTGATCAAACCAGCATCCTGTTGCAACAGAAAATTGATCAAAGTGAAGATAAGAGGATGACAGGAACAAAAGAGGAAGCTGAATTATTGCAAAATGCTGCATTAGAACTCTGTTTTTCTGCTCATGCTGAGACTTAAGCTGCACTTACAGAGGAACGCATGGACACTGAGGGACACTTTGTCTGCTGAAGGACTTGGATGTCATATGTGAGTTGAACCTCTGACCATTCAGCGAGATGTTTGTAATAAGAAGGTGACGGAGAGCTTGACACACTTACTGTAAGCCTCTGTGAATCAAACACCTCTCAGCAGGTGTGTTTCTGCTTCTTTACTTTTCTGTCGCAATGCTGTTATCAGCTGCGTTGCATAACACGGACTTGCATATGGTGGAACCAGCACAGCGATTTTTCATGAGTAATGACAAGGATGTTTACTTATCATGTTGTCATGTGAACAGGCTAAAAATAAGAATGTGTTTTATCTATTTAATTTATCTGCTCCCCCATTGACCAGTAAGTACAAATTCTTAAAAACTAAAAAAGTGATGTTACTTTAATGTCAGTGATCGTGGTGATGCTCTTCTGTGAGCTGGCACTGGCAGCTGGTTTATATGGAGCTCTTAGAGGCTGCATGCCGATTATAGAGTTACATCAAGACTAACAAAGAGGAAGATGAAACATGGTGTGGATAGCCAGAGCTTCCTGTTGAACTCTAAGATTCCATCTTGAGTTGTAAACAGAACTTAGAGCAGCTCCTCAGGCCATGTGGCAGAAGATCCTGAGGGTTTCATTTGCCATAAAAACAGGAGGCCTCACTCGCACAATATTACCACCAAAAGAATGTGATAAAGTAGATGATGAGAGGTGAAAAAATTATGGTAAAACTGTTATATTCAGATAAAACATATACCATTTATTAAGGAATATGTTTGTACACAGGCTGTTACATGCAGCATATTGATCATAAGTTCCATATAGCAACATGTTTTAAGTCACCACTATTCAAAGATTTTTTGATGCAGTAAATGAAGAATCCAGTTTGTTTCTGTGTCATTGTGGTTCCGTGTAAAACCATAATGCACAACTTTGTCAGAAAATATTGCAAAAACATCTCCTCTGCTGCTTCCAGGTCAGTGTGGGAAACAGACCAGCTGCTACCACACCTGCTTCGCCTTAAGCAAGGTCGTGGTTTGGACATGTGACACATATTCAGGCATAAAAAGGCTGCGCTCGCCCTGCTGGTTCCACACTGACGGTCAACATGAGGGGGTTGCTCGCACTCGCTGCGCTGTTGGTGGCTGTTTATGGAAAGGAGACGTTTGAGGGGTGAGTGGGCCCGATGGGGTCAGCAGGAAAGTGCAGGACTGACTGCCATAGTTCAAACTGAAGTGCAGAAGCCCAGTTTGTGTTTTAATTTTCAAGTTTACAATCTTTATTTCACACTCTGTTCTATTAAAAACTTGAGTATTCATGGAAATACTCATGAAACAGACATCCTGGTCGCAGCAATACTTGTGTTTTTCCTGTATTTCTGGAATACTATGACCAACTAGTGGCTAATAATAAAGCTTTGGTGGTTTACAGAATTTTCATACAAGTCGTTCTCTGCTTCTCGTACTGTTTACATTTTTCAAAATGTTAAGAAACTGTACAAACGGCTCAAATGTAAGGTATGATGATTACAAATGATGACATTTTTTTCATTATTAAGTAAAATAAGCTGCACTGACATTCTGAATTTTAAACAGCTGTCTCTTATTTCCAATATGGGTTGCCAAAGTGCAAAGTTGGCCAGTGCAGCTTTAAAGTGATACTCTGACAATTTCATGATATTTAGGTCATTTACATCGGACATTGTTTTTTGTAAGTTGGAGCATTTTGGAGATTTTTTGTGTTCACCCACCAGGTCTGTAGGCCTTTGAATGGACCATGTAAAGGCCTTCAAAAGCTCCTTTACATGAAGTTATAAGTTTAGTTACATACAAATATGTTCTCTGTTTGCCTAAGAAAGTTTTTTCCTGACCTTTTACCCCAAAACCTCTGTATTTCTAGTAGCTGAGAGAATGTGAATACATGCAAGGCATTATAAGGAAAAATAGTTCAGAGAGAAAATTGATTTTATAAGGTGCAGCCATCATTATAGCATAACACAGTTCTTATTTAGGGATCCACACTATCAGCTTTTATTGTAGTGTTCTTAACCTCTGTCTTTGCATTGTTGAAGTAAAACACAGGGTCCATTTAAAGACCTAGAGGCCTAATGAAAACAAACAGGGTGATTCTAACTGAAAACTGTGCAAACCACCAATCTAACACCAAGTTCATAAACCATCATGTTCACTGTTGTTGTGTGTGTTGCTCCATGAGCAGAACTGCTGAGCCTTTTAGAAATCTTTGTGTGCTAATGTCGCTCTTGCTCTGTTTTCTTGAGTAAACTTTTGCGGTGATGTTTGTCTGCACAGGCATCAGGTGCTTCGCATTACTGCGAGGGATGAAGCCCAGCTGGCTCTGATCAAGGACCTGGAGGAGATGGAGGAGCTCGAGGTCTGCATCATCTCACAAAATAACAAATGAAAAAGAGACAAGCAGACAATAGAGGCTGTACTGTAGATGAAGGACATTCATCAGCAAATGTTGTTTGTTCTCTATTATGCCTGACAATGCTCTGTGTTCCAAGCACTTTGTGACTTGGTGAAACTTCATTTGACTGAATTTGTTGCATGGTGTCTGTGTTTTCACTCAGCTGGATTTCTGGAGGCACGTCACTGATCTTTTCACTCCTGTGGATGTCAGAGTTCCCTTCCTCAGCCTGCAGTCTGTCAAAATCTACCTGGAGACCCTGAACATCGAGTACTCCATCATGATCCACGACCTGCAGGTAACTGTTCAACTTACAACAGTGGTGGAGGACGTTCTCCAATCCTGTACTTAAGGAAAAGTGCGTAAACGTAAACGCCCTGGACTGAAAATCTTACTTCAGCTTAAGTAAACAAACTTTAGCAATTAAATGTACTAAAATATCCAAAGCAAGAGAGATGACTTAGGGTAGAATTTTAGTTTTGATGTGTACAAAACCTCATATATGCAGTTTTGGGGACTTTAATGTTCAGTTATGTTCATCAGTTGGATAAGAAAAAGAGAAGAAAAGAAGGAGGGAGGAGGGAAAGACAGAGGGAAACTAAACTGTGTGATTTGTGTGCAGGCTATGTTGGATGAGGAGCAGGAGGAGATGGATGCTAATGCTCGCGTCGCTGAGCCCAGAAACACAGACAGCTTCGACTACTCCAGGTACCACACCCTCAGTGAGGTCAGTACCCACACACACACATGCACACACATTCTCCTTGGTTTTGTATAGGGTTTTGTTTGTTTGTTAGCAGGATTATTCAAAAACTTCTGAACCAATTCTACAGAAACAACAAATGAACCCATTAAAGTTTGGTGCTGGTCTGGGTCCAGGGGAGGATTCAGGAATTTTTTTGAATGTTCTGTTGACATTGGGAGATATGACATTTTTCCATATTTTTGTCAATTTCTTCCAAAGTAAAACAAGGATCTGAATTAAATTAGTTTTTGTCAATTTAAAGTACCAGGCAAAATTTGGCTTGCTCAGCCTTGGTGGAGGTATGACCCTCTAGTTTCTTTACGTTTTTATTTGTAGTTGTTTTATGTTTCTGTTTTTATGTTGTATGATATGCTTTATATGCTTAAAAAAGACAATAACCTACAGTAAACATCTAATTGAAATAAGTTTACGTATTTCTTCACCTACAATTATACATAAACATAAATATAAATGTGTGTTGTTGTTTTTTTAACCTTTGTTCTAATCTTTTTATTTCACAATTTGTAGAATCAAACACTTGAGTTTAAAAAAAAGAAAAGTATATTTAATTATTGCACCTGCACTTTAACTGACTGATTTTTGATATTTGCTCCTCATGAAAATACAATTAAAATACTAATTTTGCACACTCACACCTACACTTTGTCACGCCCTGATGATGTCCATGCATAAATAATGAAAAGGATTTTATCTTTCATTTAGATCTACCAGTTCCAGGACATGCTAGTGGCTGAGAATCCCAATCTGGTCAGCAAGATTGTGATTGGACAGAGCTACGAGCGCCGTCCCCTTAATGTACTCAAGGTAAGAATGTGGCACTTAGTCATGACTTGTAGGAGAGTAAAGGAGTAAATGTGATAGTTTCAACGTATCCAAAAACCTGCACCTTTCCCCGTCTGTTTCTTAGTTCAGCACTGGTGGAACCAATCGGCCCGCCATCTGGATCGACACGGGCATCCACTCCAGAGAATGGGTCACTCAGGCCAGCGGCACTTGGTTCGCCAAGAAGGTGCTCGCGCAACTTACACATTACATCCTTTACTGTGTCCTCAGCTTAGAACCAGTGACTGACTGAACATTTTTTTTGTTTCAATCTCCATGCTTAGATCGTGACCGATTATGGCCGCGACCCTGCTCTCACTGCCATCCTCAACAAAATGGACATCTTCCTGGAGATCGTGACCAACCCTGATGGTTTCTACTACACACACACCTCAGTGAGTCTCAAGAAATTCAGTTTAAATGAGTCGTTTCCTGTCAAAGTAGGCAGCCACCTAACATTGATACAACATATCTGGAGTAATAATCTGAATTCATATCCGTCCCTATCAAAGAGGCCATTAATAAATAGATAAATATAGACAAAGCAGACCAAACTACACACTGATGAGTTACTCTAATATGTTGCAGAACCGTATGTGGCGTAAGACCAGGAAGCCAAATCCCGGCTCTAAATGCATTGGAGTCGACCCCAACAGGAACTGGGATGCTGGTTTTGGAGGTAATGCTGCTCGTCTTCCAGGGAACGCGCTGATGCACTGTACGTCCGTCTCTACGCTTCAATTTAAAGCTGCAGGTTTAAGATAAGATAAGATAAGATAAGATAATCCTTTATTTGTCCCACGACGGGGAAATTTGCAACTCCTCGGGCCCATTGTTCTGATGACCACCTGCAAGGTGGCCCAAAACCTGCAAGTGATTCATGCTTGAGATGATTTTTAAAGATTATGTCACAGAGTATTTTGTGACAAACCAGATTAAACCAGACATATGATGCTCACCCACACCCACACACTGGAGGGGTTGGGTCACATTATGTCCACTAGATGTCACACACTGCCCGTTTACTCTATACTGTCACACCTAAGATCTACTGTGTGTATGAACCATGAGTGTCAGCAATGATTGGCCAAGTATTATTTGTTTATGATTGGTGATCAAATTCTACCACATCAAAATGCAAAACAATATGGACTCCCCTTACCTTCCTCTGTCTCATGCTGTCGGCTTCACGTCCAGGACCTGGTGCCAGTGGCAACCCTTGCTCAGAGACGTACCGTGGACCCAGGGCCCACTCTGAGTCTGAGGTCAAATCTATTGTTGACTTTGTGAAGTCCCATGGCAACATCAAGGCCTTCATCTCCATTCATGCCTACTCCCAGATGCTTCTGTACCCTTACGGCTACACCAGGACACCAGCCAAGGACCAGGCCGAGCTGGTAAGTGGGACACTCCTACACCACAGGGAGGGACACGACACTATAACCAACTGTATGAAGAGGCTTTGACATGTGATCCTGGTCATCTGTTCCCACGCAGCATAACCTGGCTAAGAAGGCCATCACTGACCTTGCCTCCCTGTACAATACTCGCTACAGATACGGCAGCATTATCAACACCATCTGTAAGTTCCGGCAACGCTGGTTACAACATTGCCTGCAAAGTCAAGCATTAAGAACGTATAATAGGCTGAGAAATACCTGTTTTTACTTGCAGACCAAGCCAGCGGTGGAACCATCGACTGGACCTACAACCAAGGCATCAAGTACTCCTACACTTTTGAGCTGAGGGACACTGGCCGCTATGGTTTCATCCTGCCAGCCAATCAGATCCTGCCCACTGCCAAGGAGACTTGGCTGGCTCTGATGGCCATCATGAATCACACCAGCAGGAACACCAAATAAAAGGAGTAAAAGTGGAAGATCACTCTAATAGAACCAATGGAGCTAATATCATCAGTATATTCCATGATACAAGACATCTCCATCAGGAGACCAAATAAATGACCTCTGTAGAAAACTGTTGTTTCCCTTCCTCTTGATATTTGTGTTTTAATGTTCTGCATTTCATTCTCTTTTTTTGAAACATTATTTCCATGCCCTTTCAACAATTAACACCAAGGAGTTCCACAGAGAATTTAGAGTGAAATTTCCTTTCCATCTTGTGCTTTCCCTTTTCAATTCCCATGTCTGATCCTGGTCCAGGGACTTCTGTCACTTCCATTCTAATTCCATCCTGATTCTGTCTTTCTTCACTCCTATTTTAATGCTCCAGAAATGCTGAGAATATCAAAACACATACCAAATGGTAAAATACATGCAAAGAGATAAATGCTATGACACAAAACAATACAAATGAAGTGCTGTGGGAGAATAGAGGCCACAATGGACTCATTTTGGCTTAGCAATGGCAAAGTAATCAAGCTTTCCAATCAAGGATGATGTTGATTCAGCAATATAAATGCTTTTGACATATTTTCAACTCAGATGTACTGTAGATCCAGAAGAAGTGGATGTCTGCAATACCCATCCTGCATCTTGAAGGTCATTTTCGGCCTGCACTCAACTCAGAAATGTCGCACTTCTCGGTTTTGCATGAATATGGCTGAAGATTGCCAATTGATAATGTAGTGAATCTGAGTGAGTGGTACTGACAAAGATAAGAAAAAAAGAATTTAGTCCGCCCTCACGAGACGTAATCAGTTGTTCTCGTCCATGAGCACAGCCCGAGCGGACTCAAAACAAAGTAAACACTTCACAAGAAAACAAAACACTGACAGCAGGAAACGGTGCTAGGACCCTCTGGCCAACACTCAGCATAACCTTTCCCCAGCACATCCATTTACTGGAATAGCAGATGGGGATCGCCCTCATTTAACACATGTATGGCCACAAACAAATCCAGCTAGATCGATCCAGCCCTTGCACGCATGAGGCTGGTCTCCCATGGCGTCCCACAGGAGGAAACACAGCTGTCCCTCATTATGAATCCTACCCTCATCAGACCCTCATCAGCGGGCCACCAGGTGCTGCCAGTTAGTCAAATTAGAGGAGTTGGAGACATGTAGGAAACAAAGAAACTGTAAATACAGAGAATATTTGGTCTACATATGAAGCGCAACGTAAGGGGAGACATAGGATAAAGATCAAGGCACACAAAGTATCAGATTTACTTTATGTGGAAAGAGATGGAAGCTGCAGACTGTGACTTATTCTTGTCAGTATGCAGGCCTCTGATTCGGCATCACAGGACACTAAAACCCAGACTAATGACACCCTCGTGAGGACAAAAAAATGCCAGTTTTGCTCATGCAACCTTACTTTGATGTGTTGCTAATTTAATTTTCAACAGTTACTGGCCAGAAGAACGAGGCATCCGCTCATCAAGTAAACTCCTATAGGTAGTCCTCATTTAAACGTATAGAACACACAGGGATTCGGTGCAGATTTCAATGTTTAAATGAAACTTTTGGGGTGTTTTCACACAGAGGTCTTTATATAAGAACCAAACCAGCTGCAAAGTAACCTCAGTCCTTTTTGTGTTCACACTGTTAAGTGGACTTATAAGGGGACTCAGGTCCCTTTTTGATTCTCTCAACTTCTTGTTGTTCACATCACAGAAGATTGCAAGTACATTTGTATGGCAAACCTCGTGGTTCTTTAACCACGAATACCACACTGAGTTTAGTTCTCTTTTTGATCCTTTTAGAGGGCTCGGAGTCTGTTTGGCGTGTTCACATATCCACATGTTAAAATGTCGTGTTTATCTTTTTGCAAAAGCAAAACTAGCATACAATTATACACTTTATTAGACAATCATGTACAGTACACTGAAAGTTAGGTTAATCAGTTAGTCAGAGTCACGGTGAAGGAGTCTGGCAGATGAGGTCCATTAAACTGCAACTGACTTAGCACACCTTCATCATTCATGTGTGTGTTGTTGTCATTTCCAGTGTCTACCGCTTTGCGTCCTGGGGGTTAGAGAGGAACTTCGCTTACTCCGGGCACTGGACGCTGTAGACAGGGAGCTGCTGATTGACAAGCGGCTGGACATGCGGCCTGATACACACAAACAGTTGGGGTCAGCTCACATTTTACAGACACTGAACGATGAAACACAGCACAGAACGCATTAGCTACAATTATCAGGTTTCCATACTTAAACAAACCATTAGAGCAAATACAAAGGCTCCAAGTGGCAGCAAAAGGTACTGCAGCTGTTTGAAATGTTTTTTATATCTTCGACACTCAGAAATCATACTGTGACGTCAGTGAACTGCCCATTGCACACTTATGTTGTCTGTAATGCTTCATGCATGAAAAAGTACCAAAGTGATGCTGATGGTTATAAATCTAATGGTAGTGAGTCTGAATGAAAGTTATATTGATTCACCACTTTAATCTGAATTTCACTTAGGGAGTCCAGCAACTTTAATCTATCTCAGTGAGGAAGGATGGGACACTATGATCTATTGCAGCCCCTCCTTGTGATCTAGACTGATAAAGTCTGGTGTAATTTCAGAGAGGAAAAATGCTTTGTGCAGCCTTGAAGTAATTCTGACACAAGTGTGTTCTTACTGCTTGAGTTACTGTTGATGGTCATCTCCTCCAGCCGATGCTGGATCTTGGACAGCTCATCTGATGTAAACCTCCACCTCTTCTCTGCTGGCTGCAGCGGCTGCTGCACTTTGCAGCATTTCTTCTCCTTTGACACGGGAGACGTAAGGCACGATGCCGGGAGGGAGCCTGTTGTCATTCCCCCTGGATATTTCTGAGCAATTGCCTTGAGACCTGGGACAGCACAGAGGAGCCGGAGAACAATCATTTCTATATGTATGGATGGATGTCAGGATAGATGAGAAGTCATCTTCAGCTGGATTAGGTTACTTTCAAAGGAACGAGGAAGTATCTTGAATAGCTTGAGTGCTGTTACTACAGATCTTACCTCCAGAGAGCATATACAGATTCTCAAATCCTCGCTCACACATGGTGGTGGCTGCCTGGCTGGCTAATCTCTCATCCTCATCGTACAGGATGATGATCTTCCCCATTGCATTTTTCTACCCAGAGTGTGAGTTAAGGTCAGACAAGTCAATAGAGAGATGTAATTGTTTATGAAGGGCCTTGATATTGAGGTATTGTTGCATGAAGAAAATGCCCAAACAAAGGATTCCTCAGTATTCTAGTCAATGATGTTGAAGGATACATAATCCAGCACTTCCTTGGTGTAGGGGTTCGTAATGCGACAAAGTGAGATGATGGGGAAACTGTGCGCTGTAGGAAAGAGAGATTATAAAAACAAAAGAGGAACAATAAAAATGCCTTTAAATGCTGATGAGCCATCAATGGAAATGCCGGTGGTTTTCGTGTTGATGACACCTACCGCTGATGATGTGACAGAGATCGTACTGCTCGCGGTCACGAACATCTAGCAGCAAGTAGGGGCTGTCAGGGTAGGGCCTGTCAGACGGCTGGGGGATGGATACCGACTTCACATTTGCCGTGTCCTGTTTGCTCTTGCCCAAGTCGAGCTCTCCCACACCACTGATGACGCTGTGAGGGGGTCAGAGGTTAGAGGCTGCAAGATCTCCACCAAATGATACCTGAAATATGCTTTTTATGTAAATGTGTCATTTTGCATT
>OMOW01037034.1:2555-13938 GCA_900312555.1 Lamprogrammus exutus
CACTCTTTCCCTACACGACGCTCTTCCGATCTTCCCAAAATGTGCACATCTTGAATGTAGTAAGATGAATGAGCTGGTGATAATTGGTCTTGTGGATGAGTTGCAAGAGAAAATATTCAGAGCTCAACAAAACTGAGTTTGAAGATAATTGTGTGAAAAAAAGAGATCATTTTTACAACTCCAGGGGAGGATTATATTATTACTTAAAATGGAAGGAAATGTCCTTATTATATAGGAGAATTTACACCAAAATCATATTGAGAACAGAGAGAGTCAAAATGGCGTCAAGGGGAGTTGATGAATTGTCACCCAATTAATTGAAAGTAACGTTTATGAATAAGTGGCATTTTTTTTGCAAAATATCTCCCACCTGCAACACCAAAAATGATGGTGTGCACACTGTTGTGTGTTGGGGCCCACAGCTGTCAGGATAAGTACACTGCATTATACCATAACAGTGCTTTTCAGTGTTGTCTACCTAGTCCCCAGCCTCTTTTCATTTTTAATATTTAAATAAAAATGATATAAAGAGGCTCAATAAGGCAGCTCCATTTCCTACTCTATTTATTTAGTCTCGTTGATTCTGTAAATGCCCTGTTTGCAATCTAATCATATTAGAATAATTTCCCTGCTTTAATGATGCTTCATGATGCACTGTCACAGTCCTTGGGGTAGTTTTCACAGACAGTCTGAGCCTGCAATGTTTTCTAATTCAGACATTGTTGCACAGTGTATCTCCTTGGGAAAGGCTTTAATTGAGTGCTTAATAAGAGCAACGCCATAGACAACTGACTTCAGCTGGGATCTGAGCGGTGGGACTGCTGCAATATTAAATGTTCTTAAATAAAGCTGCAAACAACTTCATTCAAAGCAATCCGAGGATAAGGCCAGAATCATGATTCTTCTTGATAATGCACCTCACTGGAGTGTGGATTTGTTTTGTTTTTGTCCTGAACAGTCACAAGAGCGCGTTTTCAGAGGTGTGTGCCTCTCCATTGGGTGTGGCTTTTATGTGCGAGCCATCTCTCCTCCTTTGTTTACTTCAATATAAGCGCTCAATACATCTGCAATCCCCGCAGGGCATTGTTATTACGTTTATCTGAATCAAAATTATAGAAATTAATCGACAAACCAGGCTCAGTGCATTGTTATGAATACACACCAAACGCTGCTTTCTATTGATAACTATGGATACTCACAAGCCGACATTTTGTTTAATCTTTTCACAAGTATTTGATGGCCTTTTAGATTTGAGGGAGAATTTGTCATGCTGACAAAAATCAAACAAGACTGCAGACCACAGGAATGATTTATAAAAGTATTTAATACTAGAGCATCAAAATAACAAAGCCTGATAAAAAAGGTGTTTCTTTAAAACTACATAATATGTGGACCTTCATTGTCAGTGGTGTCAGTCGACATATTTAAATCAGTTTTATAATGCTCATATGATGGGTTAGTCAACTGAAATTAGGAGCACCAGTGTAAACATGGTGCCCCGTTATGTTACAAGTAGGTGAAAATCAATTAAGTGTGACAAGATTAAATAAGAACATGAGATGGAAATTAAGATAAAGTAGCGAGGTCTTATTATGCATGGGGTCATGTGAGTTTTCAGTTTGTGTCAGAAGATTCAGCAAAAGAGATACTGCACATTTGGATTCAAAATATATAAGTTTTGGGACAATATTAACTGTTCAATTAATAATTTCCATACGTGGAAATTAGCTGGATTTTAGATTTGCTGGGATATTGAAAAATCATTTGGTAATAGCAGTGGAGGGTATGGCAGCGTATTAGGGCCACTGTGGCTATTTTACACAACCACCTGCCTAATATTGTGTCGGTCCCCCTCATGCCGTCAAAACAGCTCCCACCTGTCGAGGCATGGACTCCACAAGACCTCTGAAGGTGTCCTGTAGTATCTGGCACCAAGATGTTAGCAGCAGATCCTTTAAGTTCTGTAAGTTGCGAGGTGGGGTCTCCATGGATCAGACTTGTTTTTCCAGCACATCCCACAGATGCCCGATTGGATTGAGATCTGGGGAATACGGAGGCCATGTCAACACCTTGAACTCTTTGTCATGTTCCTCAAACCATTCCTGAACAATTTTTGCAGTGTGGCAGGGTGCATTATCGTGCTGAAAGAGGCCACTGCCATTAGGGAGAACCGTTGCCATGAAGGGGTGTACTTGGTCTTCAACAATGTTTAGGTAGGTGGTACTTGTCAAATCCACATGAATGCCACGACCCAAGGTTTCCCAGCAGAACATTGCCCAGATCATCACACTGCCTCCGCCGGCTTGCCTTCTTCCCATAGTGCATCCTGGTGCCATCTCTTCCCCAGATAAACAACGCACCCTTCCGTTCACATGATGTAAAAGAAAACGTGATTCATCAGACCAGGCCACCTTCTTCCATTGCTCCATGGTCCAGTTCGGACTCTCACGTGTCCATTGTTGCCGATTTCGGAGGTGGACAGGGGTCAGCATGGGCACTCTGACCGGTCTGCGGCTACGCAGCAAGCTGCGATGCACTGTGTTTTCTGACACTTGTCTATCATAGCCAGTATTATGTTTTTCAGCACTTTCTGCTACAGTGGTGCATCAATGAGCCTTGGGCGCCCATGATCCTATCGTCGGTTCACTGGTTGTCCTTCCTTGGATCACTTTTGGTAGTTACTGACCACTGCATCACAGCCATTACAATTTGGCCCTTGTCAAAGTCGCTTAGATCTTTCCGCTGGCCCATTTTTCCTGCTTCCAACACATCAACTTCAATAACTGACTGTTTACTTGCTGCCGAATATATCCCACCCCTTGACAGGTGCCATTGTAACGAGATTATCAATGTTATTCACTTTTCCTGTCAGTGGTTTTAATTCTGTGGCTGATCAGTGTATACATTATACACCATACAGTGTATACATTGTATACAGTTGTAACTTTGTCTCTTTGATAAAATGTTAAATCAGAGATACATAACGCTGCTTCTTCTTTATAAATTCACAATTTAACTCATTACATCAACTGATTTTTTTTCTTTCAAAACAGCTAATTGGTGGCAATGACACTTGTTACAGCTCAAGTATTTGGTCATTATCATTACTTGCAGTTTGTTGCCATCCAATTTAGAGGGTTTTTTGTTTACAGAAAGGCTAATGAGAAGTTTGACATCCATGGATCCTTTTGATGCAAGGTAGTGAAATAAGTTTAGAGAGAATTGCGGATGCAAGGTGCAGGTACTCCAAATCTCATCTGTTTTTCTACTGAAATAATTAAGCACTCCAGAAAGCCACTGTTTGTTTAGCAGACCATTTCAGATGGCTGTGGTTTAGATAAATGAGATTCTGTAGTCATTGTATCAATGTGCAATTAGCTGGTTCATCCATTTAAAGCAAGGACAGTCGGGGAAAATGAATATAATAATGCTTATTTAGCTTTGTTGTGCTATAGAATAGAATCTATTTTGGGTTAGATAAGAAATTCAGATCCATTCAGCCACTAAATGCACTGTTTTGTGCAATATAGTCATATTTTTCAAACTAGACTAGACAGAAAACACCACTCAAGCCCATTCTGCTTACCCATGTATAATCCATGAGAATTATGTCATCAGTACATGTGTATTATTTGAGTTTGAAAAGCGTGAAATATTATTGTCTCTTATCAGGCACCAAAATTTTAATGTCTCTAACTGATGTATCACAGTCTTTTATATCTGCAAAGATGAATAGAGGAAAAGCTAAAGCCGTACTTTGTAGATTTATGAAAAAGAAATTAATCTGTAATTTCTCCTGACATTACTATAAGAAGCTACTGAGATTTTCTGAAATAATTCTTTGGCATCAGCAGGGTTCTGTATGGAGACAGTTAAAATAATGTCTCTTTTTGAGTGATACACTATGGGAACTATGCCAGCTGTAGAAATGTGCCTTTGTTGTGAGGACATATTCTGCTTTTTACATAATTACACTTAGGAATGTTCATTGTTCTATGTAAATAATAGATTTTGATTTGATTCTGTATTCCCCTGTGTGAAGTGAATCCCCTAGTAGAAATGTGATGAGGGAAGTGAGACTTTAAAGTGGATATATTCTGCTTTTTGTCATTTTTCCTTGTTTATGTAGTGTTGCTTCCACCTCTACTGGCTTTAAAAGTGGGCTTTATTGCCGTTATCCACCAGAACAGACATGACCTGACAATCTATGACAGGCGGACCAACACTTATTAATAGCAGTGTTTTATGGATAGCATAAAATACCCAAAATGTACAGGTTTTTGTGTTTTATGATACTCAGGACACAGATGGATATGCTCTTTACCAGCAATACTGTAAATATGTCAGAAAACTAAAAAGTGGTATTCACCTGTTACCCATTCTTTCGTCATTGTGAAATTGTCAGATGAGTGTAATGACATGTATGTTCAATATGGTTCTGGAACTTTGGCAGGAGAAGGATTTACTTAAGTATTTACACAGTGTGAATCTGTCACTGTGTAGCTGTAATATGTTTTATAATGAGTCCTAGCGCTGAATATGCACTATAAACTGTTTATCATGTTGTAATTTCGATATACACCATACATTCATGTTACATTTATGTTCAAGTTTGAGTTTGAGTTGGAGTACAGGGTCTGTGTGTGTGTGTGTGAACGTACAGAGAGACTGTGTGGAGGGGGGGTCATTGTGAGAATAGGAAGTAATTATGTGTGTGTAAGGAGAGAGAACAAAGGAGACCATTTGTCAAATACTGGAGTGTATTCTGTCCCAACTGGAGTTGTATCAAATCTGAGCTGCATTTCAAAAAAATTCAAAAAGGTGAACGAGCAGTGCATCCCTGAATTAGTCGGTGGGAGGCATATGTAGGGACTGTGATGTCCTGTGCGCCCTTTCTCCTCATTGTTGGGGAATGTGCTTCGTGAGAACATTTCTGCACATGCCTGTGAGAAGTTAGATCCCAAATTTGCAGGGTTGTGCGAGTCTCTCAAGTAAAATAGGCTAGACTATGATCAAAATTTGGTTGCAACAGACTAATTCATTCATGAGATACAACACATTTTGTAGAATGAACAGCATTTTGTGACAACTGAGCTAAAATTGTAGGAGGAGGTGCGAAAAAAACGTTTTGGGGAAAATTCAAAATGATGAAATATCTAGTTGTGCGCAAATGGCTATGACTTGCCGTTCAAAGGTTATAAGCACAAATATAAAAGTAGTTGTTACAGTGCTACCATCAGGCCAACCAGTACCAAAATGTTTTGGATTCTTTCTTGGATCATGTCCAACCTGCCAACCAAGTTTCATTGAAATCAGACACTAACTTGTTGAGAGATCCTGCTAACAGACAGACAGAGAAAAACAACCGAAAATATGACCTCCTTGGTGGAGGTAACATGTGACATGTTTGGCTATTTTGAACACACAAAAAAAAATCAGTTCGAGCAAATAATTGAACTAAAAATAATAAATAAAAATTAAATCTGTAATAACAATCATTGTATTTGTGAATTATTTCCAGTTTAAAACTTTTCAATGGATTTTAATTGTTTTGACTCTCCAGAGTAATGTGGCATACCACCGGAAGAGCTCCAGGTAGAACAGGTAGTACTGTACCTCAGTTTCTGAACCACTTTTCTAAACTTAAGATGAAACTGTTTTGCTAATACAGATTTTGCACCTTTTTATTTCCACAACCCTATTGAAAATCCATGGTTACTGAGCTGTAAATATTACAAACGTATATCAGTGTGGGTTTTTGGCAGGGTGACCAGACACTGGACGTATGTCGTAATAATTACTTTATTACGGGGCGTTGGTACAGGTGAAATTTTTTTATTAACATAATTACTATTTTAATATAACTGGTATTTTAATTAAGCTTGTTTGCTGTCAGCTGCTGCTTTGCTTTTGTTTATTTTGCTGGGTCTCTACCCTGGTGCTGCTTGTCATGCTTTCGCTGGGGTTCTCCCTGCTTTGCCATTCGAAGGAGACGTTTTCAACCCCTTATTGATTCACTTTTAAGCCGATGTTTATTTTTCACCATGACAGAATTACCCAGGTCCGGACTGACCTGCTGACCTCATGGCTGCTATGGCCATGCTTGTGACACATGCTCGAGTGGTGCCCGATTGGGTCCTCCCACAATTGGGCGTGCTTGCAATCACCGCTGGCAGGCCATTACCAATCAGAAGTTCCAACGGTGTGTTTCAGCACAATGTTGTTGCGAAGTCAGCTCCACCTTCATACTGGCAGCGAAACGCAGTAGAAACATTGGTGATGGAGTCATGGATTGGGAACTCTTACAATTTCCCTGCCTCATGGAGTCGGACAGCAAAAGTTTCCAGCCTTGGAGAGACTACATGGGACTGTCTGATACTATTAAAGAGATGCTGCGGCGGAGCACCGCTGCGGAGTCCTCGCTCCCAGTCTCACCTGCTCACACTCCGTCAGAATCGGAACATCTGTGCAACTTGTTAGGGACTATGCGCTTTGACAATGTTCTCCAAAGTGGCAAAATCGGGGCAGACTCAGCTCCACATCCCTCCAGTTACTCTACACTAACATGCTCTTCTCCTGAAAATCACCCTGACAGCGATTGCCTGGAAGCGATGCACTCCTTTTACGCAGAGACGCCGTTCGCTGTGGACCCAAAGCCCGCTCAGAAACCGAGGTACTCTCTGTTTTGGAAAGTTCGCAAAATAGCGCCTCGTTTCAGAGCACAAGTGCCGCCTCCGCCTCAGTGCAGGTTCTGCAGCTTCTGTAAGCACAACGGGGAGTCGACGCTGGTGTACAGCTCCCACTGGCTGAAGAGCCCGGCTGGAGATATTTTGTGTCCCTACCTGCGGGAGTATGTGTGTCCGCTCTGCGGCGCGACGGGGGCCAGAGCTCACACCAAGCGCTATTGCCCTAAGGTGGACAGCGCCTACAGCTGCGTGTACCTCGAATCCAGACGCTGAACCCACAGCTCCGCGCAAGAAGCCATGTGTTATGCGGATTAGGTTGAGTCGTTTGTTTTTCTATATTGTGATATTTGCATATGGTGTGTTAAGTTTTTATATCCTTGTGTTGAACTAGTTATATTTGCATGCTTTGGCTCGTTTCTGTATACCTTTCCATAATGCTGATTGGTTATATTTATCAGCTGGTCTTTTTTGGGCCTTTCCCACTAAAAAAGCGTCTGGTGTTGGGTTTTCTCTTCTAGCATGACTGCCAGATTATCATTATAACAAAATAACATTTGTTATGTAAAACAAAATTGTTTGTTTTACATATTTTAGATGTGGCCACTGATCTTTACACTTTTCCCCTCCATGCATTGAAGTATTATAGCAAAGCTATGTGAGGGATATTGTCATCAGTAGCAACTTACATTTTGTAAACATAATGAGCATTTTATGTAATGGTTTACCTTTGAGTGACTTGTTCTTGTATTCTTATACCTGTTGGTGAAGTTTATTTTATTTTAACCATTGACCATGTGGCACTTCTAAAATGCCATTCAGCTCTGACTTTGATATTACTTGAGACACATTATTTGTGAAAAATACTCTTGTAAACATCTCAGTGAAAATTATTGCATACTAGAAGTGATAAATAATATTTTGACCCACTATATCAGTGTTTCGGGTTCTTTCAACTTCAAGTTTTCCTCTCTTTATAACAAATATTCATGTCAACTGTGACATCATTCACGATGTATGGGGGTATGTGTAAAAGTTTATGGAAGTAGTCCAGCAGCCAGGACAGACGGTAGCTGAATATTTGTCACCTGACTTAATTCTGACCTAATTCTAAGTCTCAGTGCAATGTTTTGAGAATAATGATTGGTAAAATTGTACCAAATCAGCCATAATACAAAGTATAATACAAAATGCACAAGTGGTACGCTGGTACACATGCAAACCCTGAAATGAAAATGTGCATCTCAGCATCTCTCATTAAATGACTTAAACCATGCGCATGCATGGAGCAGCAGATAACATCAGATGATGCATCTGCCCAACCTATTCCAAATGGTGTTAATCATACAATAATCCAAAACACACATTAGTAACAGAATGATCTAAAAAGAAGAAAATGTGTATTTGGAACGGCCAAGTCAGAGTCCAGGTCATTTGAAATGCTGTGGTATGGCCAGAAAAGGGCTGTCCATACAGAAATATTGATCAACTGAAGCAGTTTTAATGGGAGGAAATTCCTCATCACTGATCAGCAGCTACAGGAAATGATTGTTAAGAGTTCATAGCTCTTAACAAAAAAGGTTCTACCAGCCTCTACAAAATCTTATGCAGATTTTTACCTGCTTGGACTGAGAATGATTAAAGAGTATATTCAACAAAGACATGATAAGTTCAGTGGTGAGAAATCCAGGTGATTCCAAAAGGTTCCCTAACTTTTTCTTGAAGTGTGAAAACACAGGACTCTCTTCAATTTACACCCCCGCTCGCCTTTGTTGACAGCCAGCATCCAAGACTCCTTGCAACTCCTACACATCATACAGTTTGGAGGAATCGTGAGAGATCAGGGATTTTAGAGGCTTGGATGGCACAGAGCTTCAAAAACACCTTTCAGATGTTGTCAAACCTTGAAGCCCCATAACCAAATCAATGTGTCTCATAAAACTTAAATATGTATTCAAAGATGTAAGAAAATGTGAAGCAGCCTTAATGCATAAAAATATTGCTTTCAAGATCATTCTCCTGACGGACTAGATTGGACTAGACTGACCCAAGACAGTGTATGATTTTCAGTGAAGAGATGTCAAGGCGATACTCAAAAATGGAGACTATAGACACTCTGATCTTTGACACTATAAGCTATACGAAAAGCTTTTACCTTTGATAGACGTTGCATGCAGGTCACTGTGCAACTTTTCAGAGCTATTTTTCCATTTAGGGACGTAATGCTTCTCCAGAAGGGTTCCAATTTCAGCCGATGTATCCGACTGCTCAGTGCAAGCAGTCTAGTTTCTGCAATCATTTGAGTTGCAGCCACCATTTCAAATAAATTTGGCTCAGTTTTGTTGATCAATCCTGTAGTATTGTTCTACGTTGTATAATATAATATATTTAAGTAGAAATCTATTCATTTTTGCAGCAATTTGAAATTGCTGTTTTCCTTCTTTTATTTCTAACCAGTAACTATTTGTAGTTGGAAGGTGCAACATAAAAATACCTGTTGAAGGCCATGTAGGCATGCATCAATATGAGGTGGAACATATAAATATCTTCATTGCATTGCACAAGTGTGGTAAACAGAACACTAATTTTCTTCCTTAGTTAAGTTGAAAGTGTGGGATGCAGAAGATAAACTTCATTTTCTCAGCTTGAAGATAAGTTTGCGTAAATTGTATGGTGCGAGGTAAGAATGTTACCTGCAGTGGGTAATCACGTTCAACGTGTGACTGCGACATTACAACAGACACATTGAGCAATCATCACATACAGTTGCCAGTTTTCTTCTGCACAATTATTTTCCCCCCATCACTGTTGTATTTCATGTCAAATCCACACAACAAACTCTTCCACTTCCTCCAGCAGCGGTTTGTTGCCTCATTGCATTTTCAAATGTGTCACATCTTCCCAAACACACCAAAGTATTATCACTGGTTGACAATTGGACAGCTTGTGTACACAAGACTCACGCGGAGGACACACAATTGGATGTTACACAAATATATTTGTGTACTGAACCAATAGAACCCCAGTGTGTCAGTTTGACTTTGATAGGCGTGTTTTTCTTTATACACGTGGCTGTGATGTGATTATAATCCAACACAGAAGAGGGAGTGTATCATGACAGACGGAGTGAGAATTTTAAAATTTCCTTTGCAAAAATCAGGGACTGGCTAGACGATGTACCCCCCTAGCTGAACGGTCCCTGTGGTCACTGCTGGTTCTTTCTGGCTTTTCGCCCGATATCATTAAACTATTTCTGAGGTTTTACAATGGATCTCTTAGGACCAGTGCAGTACTTTAACCAAACCTGTTATCTTCTCCCAAGTTAATTTAATTCAAGCAGCAATTCTGCACCTCCTTCACAAAAACAGCAGTTTGCTCGTGGGAGAAGCTTTTATGATAGATCCACTCTGGACTGTTCCCTTCATCACCAAATTGTCAAAGCACTGTGGCTCTCGGCACACTGACTTTAGGGGAACAAAACAGGTGATTTAATTGGTTATGCCTGGCCACAGCCCCTACCACAGTGACTGATAAAATATTATAATCCAATACAGTTGTGCCACTGGCAGCAACATTTTCAAAAGTCAGTTAATCCACTGGCTGCGTCAGTGATTGGAAAGAGCCATTTGTGTTTTTTACTGTCACATTCTCTTTATCAATCAGCAATATCAACGTCAAACATTTATTTCACAAGATTTATTAATTTTCAGCAATTTCATATTTTTTCTGCTCAACCCCTCTGATCTGGCCTGAGCTGGCAACTCCCACAGATTGCAATACACAGCCAAATACTTGATGGGTAGCTGTGTACTTCTTGGATGTATCTAACCACCTGTTACATGATGACAAGGCTGCAGTTCTGCATGGTTCTCCGTGAACCTTAAGTCTGGCAACTTTGACAATGTTTAATGCGTCATTTCTACTATTATAGACTATAAATAAGGGGGAAATTAAAGTGCAACCTCTTTATTTATATTCAGGGTCACATGGGGCTGGATCGTGCATCATAATGAATAATTTAATTGGTACCGTATGTGAACACAAGGTCTTACTTGCACACCTGAGATTACTGCAATCATTTTGCACATGATTAATCCTATAAAGCTGCTAATTGTGTAATGAGTGAAAATCTATCAATTGTCCAATTTGCAGTTACTAACTGAAGACACTGATTATCTTCTCCTGTTATACCCTAAAGCATCATCAGTCATTTCCTGCCACCAAGTACAGCTATATTACTCCTATGCTTCCTCATGATTGAGTGCCATTAAGGAATTTTGTTTATAAAGTCCCGATACGTTTGTACAGTGTAAATTTTAGCAATATTCAAACACACAAATATATTTTCCAACTGACGATAATTGAGAATATAGGCCTGTCACTGCTGTATTTGAAAAAAACCTCACTTGTGTAAACTAACATTTAACAGCAACAGAAAACATTATTGACTACTATTATTGTACTTTTTCTGTACTTTTTCTATTTTAGGCCCCTTCCCAGAAAGCCATCTCTCTGTTCTGATTGGTCAGCTGTGTAAGGCCTGAGTTGTCATCACCCACAGACACAAATGCTGGCCCAACACCTGTCTGTCTGTCTGTCTGTATGTGTTTGTGTACATCTAACCAGGGGGGTATACTACGAAGGCGGATTAAGGGGTTAGTCAGCTAAGTTGAGGTGCAAGTCTGACTTTTCGATGTCAC
>OMOW01037076.1:2443-13193 GCA_900312555.1 Lamprogrammus exutus
GGATGACACCGCGAGGGCGAGCGTTTGATGCAGAGAGCCTGGGTCAGTCCAGAACTCCAATATTGTCCTCACCGAGCCGACGGTTGTGGAGAGCGGCACGGGTAAAAGGAAGGAGGTAAGAGCCAGAGAGACGGGCAAAAAAGGGGAGAGGGAAGCCGCGTGGCCTACAGAGGGAAATAAGTGAGATGAAAGTGAAATGAAAGTGAGATGAAAGTGAGACACGGAGGAGAGAATAGAACAAAGTGATGTCAGCGCCGTCTCCACGACGCCAAAAGAGGGAGAGACGTCGCTGTGTGGAAAAAATGCAACGATGTGATACGAAGGGAGGAAGGTTAATTGTGTTGCACATTTTAACTGAGCCCGAATAATCAAAAGCGCGGAAGATCAACACAGCAGCGTGTGTGAGGGCATAACCTGAAGCAGCCCGCATTAAAAATACATCCGTCTCTGCGACGTCTGACTCAATAATTCAAACCATCCTGACGTGTGTGTCATTCAAGATCACTGTGATTTCAATCTAAACACTGCAGAGGAAACGCTTCTGTCAAAGTCTAAGGAGGTAAACACAACTTATTTAAACTGCGTGGCCCTGAGCTGATTAACGCCCTCAACCTTGGCAGACCCATCAGAGCGTCTCATGAATTTTCATTTACTCAGACAATGAGGCTGATAAATACACATTGTTACATGTTTCTATGTTTTAGCGAGGATACCTTATGTTTTTTATTATTTTCCCTCGTTTTTTTACGCAGGCCGCCATGCAACGGAGCGAAAGACTAAGAATAGATAGAAAACACACTGTGTCTTTCTGTGGAGTCATCCTGACTCGTTGTGTGCAGCAACGCGGCGTCGCTCTAGCACTAAACATCACTTGCTCGCCCGGTCTCTATTTTAACAACATTTTAATGCGTGTGTGCCCGCCTCCAAAGTCCTACCATTGGCTCGCAAACTTGAATGAATGAAGCGGTGAGGGCAGGGGATGTGGAGACAAAGGTGACCAGACGTCCTCGTTTTCCGCACAAAGTCCCTGCTGTGATTGTGATTGTTTCACGCTTCACACATCGCGATAAGAAAACGTCAACAGTGGGGATTCAGTAAGGATGCGATTTCGCTGTCAATTCGCTCACTCGCAGCATGCGTGAAACCGTTAAACGTTGTCAAAATTGCAAAACTTGAGGTTCACACCTAAAGTACGGAAATGCCTGCAGTCAAAGCCATCGGTCCTGAACTGCCTGGAAAGCCTTAAATTTGATTGGCCCTTTCCTTCTGTAACATGTTGACGTCACACTGTAACACACACCAACACAGTACAAGAAACGACAGAAATTAGAGCTCTGCACGGGATTGTTTTCTCGATCCCGCGCCCGCACTAATTTGACCCGCCCACGCAATGTTGTCGTGTTTTTTGCCCCGCAGTCATTGACTGCCCACTCGCATAATCCCGTAACATCCCGCAGCATATTAGCTACATTTAAAAATAAATAAAATATTTTAAACACTATACTACTATTAATAATAATAATAATATTAATAACAACAATACTAATAACAAACGCTTTTTTATTGTATATACTCAACATCTGATTATAGCAGGAGCACAAGTGTTGATGAAGGGCTGATTTAGGCTGCAGAGAGAGAGAGAGAGAGGGAGAGAGAGCGAGAGAGAGAGCGACGTATCTCTCATTGATGTAATGTATGGTGGCGGAGAGGAATGACATCTTTCCATCATTTTCAGTCTAGATGTCAGTTGTCACAGCAGAGCCATATTTAGTGATTGCCTCTGTCAGGTCATCACCAGCAGCCTTCCTCCGTGTTTGTGCGCCGTCATCCAGCCGGAGTGATGCAGTGGCTGCATCTCTCTCACATCAAACTTTCCAATCCTGGCTGCGGCGTCAACATGATGCTGCGCTAACTGACTGAAGCCCTGACCACATGCGGTGTCAAAGGGCCGCAGGTCTGCACAAACAAATTACACACGTTTCTGTTGCTTGATTTTTTTTAAGTTCATTTGTCACTTTCGAGTATGATCTGAATGTTATTGAAGTTTGGCCCTTCATTAAGATAAGCCTAAGATAAGATAAGATAAGCCTTTATTTGTCCCATGATGGGGAAATTTCCAAAAACAATTGTCAGAAGTGGGATTCGAACCCACGCCTCCAGGGGAGACTGCGACCTGAACGCAGCGCCTTAGACTGCTCGGCCATCCTGACGTAACTTACTGGACACACGTGGCGTTTCAGACCTGATGTGCCAGACTTGTGGCTGCTGAAATTTTCTTCACTTTATCGCTGTCGTATACAATGGAAAAAGACTTCCAAATGTCTGCCTTCCTTGATTTCGCAGTTTTAAAGTTGCCTTTCTTTAAAGAAGCGGCCACATCTTCGTTTGTTAGGGACCTTTGTTGTGGCAGTGCCATATACTGTATATACGTATATAATGTATATTACTTTATTTGATTTTACTTTACCTTACTTGATTTCATTTCATTTTATTTTATTTTATTTCTGCGGGTTCCCTGAGTCCTCTCTTTGATCTCGCGTGCCACACACACGTGTTGTCTCCCGTCCGCTGCAACGTTCACAAATCTAAGAGTGGACCTGTGCAGACCTCTAACAGAAATGACAGCAACATAATCAGGACGGCGCAGGCTTTTTCTGAGGGGGCACTTACATTCATTTACTTTAGTTTAATTTTTATGCTGGAAAAGGTTGAATACATTGGCCTGCAGCGGAGAGTGGAAGCGGATCAGTGTGTTTTGTTTTTGCACATAAAAGCATTAATATGGTCCTAAATAGACCCCACAGATGAAAACAACAACACAGAAATCAGTATAATGTGTCCCCTTTAGTGAAGGAGTCATGTAGGAAACAAGCATTTCAAAAGGTCCAACGATGTCTGCGTGAAAGCCTACAAAACTGCAAGAATCAAATCCAGCGTATTCGTGTCCAGTGGCCGACAGAGCTTAAAGGCTTTCACTGTGGTGCACCTACAGGTGTGTGAGGGGCTTACCATATGGAAACAGATGTGTTTGCAGCAGGAAAGAGGCGAGCTTTACAGTGGCAAAAGAACAAAGTCAAAACAAGCCTGAATGACAGCGACTCCCACATTAAGCAGGAGCGAGAGCGACGTGACACACATTCACTTCAGAAGACAGAAAACATTGACTTTGCCAAGCACAAATGATCTTTGATTTGGGGAATGAAAGGGTTTTTTTGTTTTGCTCTTTTGAATAAATCAGAAATAATAACACCGTGGGCCTGACGGAGCTTTTGTTAGCCCGGCAGCACACCGAGCTCCAATTAAAGGAGCCACATATGGAAGAGAATGATTACAGGCAGATGTGAGTCACCTTACCTGCCCAGTGCCTTGATGCTTAATGAGGCAGACAGCGCTCCGAGAAGGCCTCCAATAGCAAATATGGACACCGTGATTGACCACAAGAAGGTGAGCGTCTCTGCTTCCACTGGCTCCCCGTATCTCTCAATCCAGGTCTCATTGTAGAAAGCTATAATGTACTGCGTGAAGACATGGCAGACACAAAGATTTTCACTACATTTTGGATTGTATATCGCCCATCTAATACAGTGGTGAACATTCTTTAATTCAAAATATTCCAGCTCTAAATTAACTAGATTGAGGAGAGCAAAATTACTGTCAAGCTAATAAGAGTGAATCTCAGAAATGGAGTTAGAACATGGAAAGCAATAGAATGTCTCCGTGTATCTGTCATGCCTGGAGGTATATTGCGTATTGATTATGCAATAAAACCCCCAATTGTGAAAAATGTGTTTCATCAAAATGTAGGAAACTGTAAATTGATCTAGGAGGAGGAGGAAGAAGCATAAACCATTGTGACAAAAAAAAATCACTTTTAGTCATATTGTTAACAGTGCTGCAGACTTATTGCACTTGAATGAGTGGTTGCACAACTTCTAAAGGTGACTCAGCAATTCTGGAGAGCAAAGTTAGGAGGATGCACTGCGATGATGACCCGAAGTACCAATGATTTCTACGCATTATTGGTCGTTTAATGACACAAAGGGGCCATAGCGTTACTATGGTATTTCCTCATATGATGGTAAATTTCAATGGTATGAGATCTAGGGGACATTATTTGTATTTTTCTGTTAGTGATAAATAAATTGGATACAAAATTGAAATTAGATAAGACCACTCAGTTGATTGGTCAGTTTATTTAAATACAAGTGGCACAAACCGCTGTGTTCTCCCTGTCACAGTCATGTACATCCCCACGCACCACAAACATTCAAATCGATTTTTCATGATGCATTTTGACATATAAGGTTGAGATAACCTTATTTTGAAAAACCGTAGTCGTTGTGCCTGCAGGCTCTTCTGGTGGTGACTGCGTGCACTATGAGCAGTGTTATCAGAGGATATACAGTATAACACAATTTACTGCGTGGGCGATTGTTCTTATTTTGGCAGAAGCTCTGTTCCTTTGGGTGCTCCACAATGATTCCAAGTAGCAGTGGAGGATTCAGTGTGAAGCACAAGAAACTCCCCAACTCCCCCGACTACACAAAGCCATCACTCTGAGATACTGCATGCACAAACTTGTACAAGGCAGAGGCGTCTCTTCCCTCGTACGGTACAGCAGAGCACGGTACTCGTACTCATTTGTGGGTGGTGAAGGGAGAAATCGATTATGTAGACGACCAACCAGACGACTGAGAGAAACTGAACGAGGCACGAAAATCTGCATGCACTGCAATCATCTACCAGACTGAGCCGAGAATCGTGTTTCTATTACAGTTTTCCGCAAAACATATTGGCAAATGTTTAAAAAGTCGTCAAAGGTGTTTCCATTAAATGATGTGATGCAACTGAGGCTCGCTGTTCTTATCCCACGACAGTAAACATGGAGCGACCTCTCCATAATCTAGTGTTTCTGGTGGAATTACTCATTATATTTTCAAATCTGTCTGTGTTTCTTTTGCACTAATCTGGCAGCTGGCTGTCAATTCCTTAATGAGTGAGTTTTAATGTTAATGTTTGACTTTGTAATAATACGAGGCATATTTTCTCTTCTTTCATTACAGTCTACGGTGCTCTCATGTGTTGTAAATACTACGGCGCCGCATTAGAGCAAAGCAAGAACTGGAGCAGGATACCAGAGAATTACAATTAGACTCACAGGTCGGATCTGTTGGGTTTACTCCCTTTCTTTTTAATCCTCCTTGATTGGATTCCCTTCACAACTCACGACTCGATTGGTCCACCTGAGCCCTAATTAAAGGAGGAACCCCGCTGTTCTGTTCCTGCCCCGTCCCCCACATCATTCTATGGATGGTCTCAGTGGGAAACAACAGCAAATGGTTTTTGAAACTTTAGCCTCGCTGTATCTAATTCGGAGGCTTTCATGACAAAAACCTGAAAGTCAGAGGCTTCTCGCCCATTTTTCAGTCTGGTTGCCGACAGCGCGATTATCACTGTGGTACCAAAAATCACAGGCCTGGGCTCTTTTTCAATGGCATTTTGTGTGTGCCCGCCTCCAAAGTGCCGCCATTGGCTGATCAAACCTGCCTGACGTGATGTCAACAGATACCTCTATGGGTGTAATTGTGATTGGATTTCATGGAGAATATTTTCCCGTTAGTTTGAGGCATTTCACTTGGTGCGCTGTGGAGAGCCAACGAAACACCCCCTGAGAGAGAATTACTGCGAATCCCACACAGGACGCGAGCGAGCGAATTGACAACGACAACGCATCATTTTTAAAAACTCATTTCAGTCCGTTTAATTGAGATTCTCCCATCATTTCTCTTATGCTTGAAACTGCAGTGTATACTTTAAAAGTGTGTTGGAATACTAAAATGAAGTGACTCGTGGGGCGTCTAATTACTTCTAATCAAAGCACAAGGCCAGATTAACAAACGTGACCCCCAGAGAAGACTTTCTACAGCCCCACAACATGACGGATACGTGACAGCCACTGAACGCAGCGATCTCACAGTTTCACCTGAGAGGAATTACAGTCGCTGAAAGTATCCAAGCTCTCTGCCTCGAATCAGTGCGGCGTTAAATCAACCCTGATTTTTCTCCCCGCTTCAGCTGACGGGAGACGCTGAACCCACCTGGTAAACATTCGCTCTCTCTAAGTGAAGTCCCTATTCTCCATCCTGAGGTTAACCTCGGCATCGTAATAACTTCAAACTCCAGCTGTCTGTGCGGCAAAGCAGGTTTTGGAGGTAATTTGCAGTGTTTTTGATGATTTTTGACAGTAAAACTTCAAGGGTGTGTGCACGCATTTGTGTTTGCAGAGGAATAGCAAGCTGTAAACTATATGCACGAGCCCTGTGTAAGAGATAATTTGATATCATATTATTATAATTTCATGTGGGGTAAATCCAGTAGACCAATAGCACCATACATCTCATTCTTGTCTGTGGTCATCATGATAGGCAAACAAAACCAGTAATTAAGTGGCATTTTATGGAATCGATATAAACGTTACAGCCATGACCAAGTCCTTCACTGGAGGGTTGTGTATTCAGAGTTAAATTAATGATTTCTGTGATTCCTAACAGATGGAGAACACATAAAAAAAATGCCTGTGAACGTTGCTATCAGAGAGACTTTACAAGCTGACCCCACGTTTCCACTCACCAGAGCAGGAGCGTTGACCACAGAGAGGTTGTAGCCGTACAGAAAAGACGACCCCAGGGCACCGAAGAAGGCGGCACTCACCAGGCACGCTGTGATTGGCTGCTGATGAGGGAGCACACACACACACACGCACACAGGTTAATACTACTCAAGCAGTGACAGACAAGTTACAGGCAATCGCGTTGTTGTTGATCAAAGTCGAGGTCGGACTGAAGCTATGGGAATTCCACAGGGGTCATTTCACGTACGCATGTAGGTCGGGAAAGTGGGTTAGTTTTTTGCTTTGTCCTTGATTGTGTCACTACTCAAACAACAAACACTATATCAACGCATATCAACACAGCGACATATCAGTGGTGATAAGCAGATAAACTGGATTTGAGGCTATTGCAGGGATACACAACTGATTGATCATAAGCAGTAAATAGAATGATGGATAAGTCAAATAAAATTAAATAATGAATGATAAATAAGGTTTAAGTCTGAAGTCATTCTGATATCGTAAATATGACCTATAATATATGTGAAATATTGGGCATGACTCCAGTAAGAATATTAGCAAAGGGGGGGAAACCATCTCAGTGGCAAGCCAGGGAAGATAGTGTTATCATTAGGCATTATTACATTATCACTAATTTAACTACACTAACAACAACAACACAAATGACAAAAGGCAGCATAAATAGACAAACAAAAATGAAAACATTGTCAGAAATAAGTTTAAAAATTGGAGCTTGGATGGAGAAAATTGGCCTGGGTGAACAAAACACAATTATCTGAAAACAGCAGAGTATGAAGGAGAGTGTGTACGTGTGTGTTTGGAGTCGGAAAGTGTCCAAGTAGGACGTGAATGATTGAATCAGTTTCTGTGGAAAGGCCTGTGTGTTTGATTGTTTGTGTGTGTGTGTCTTCTCTCAGATGTTAAAGGCTCTTATGTTTCGTCCAAGTCCCAATGTTTAGTTCTCTTTGGATCATGACGGTTTTGGTAAGAGGCTTGTGTGCTTGTGCGTCTTGTGGTCAAGCACTGATCAGCTTGCATGAGCTGGACACACAGGGTAAGCTTGGGTCCACTGATGATCGAATGGGTTCTAAGATTCTGGAGGAGGATTCTTACGTAGGAGGGAGAGAAGAATTTATTACCTTGTGCGGAACGTTGAGGGAGCGCTTTCATTGTTCCTGTCATTAGGTTTGGGGTGTTGTGAGAAAGGTTTTTGGCAGCTATTTAACGTGTCGCCAGTCTGCTCGCACCTACATAGAGAAACCTTTCAACAGCATCAGAGAACAATAACTTGGATTGAGTCGATGTGTGGTGTGACACTTTGTATTCTGTCTGTTTGTGTTTACATTTGGGATCACTGACAGTCCATCTGGGGACAAAGAACTTATGTAAGCCCTGCATTACCCCATACGTTGTACCTACTGGACCACAGGCCAGAGCGTTGACCTGGAGCTACGGCTAAACAAGACTACCTGTGTGTGCACAACACTACCCTGCCTCGTGAGTAGAGGAAAGAGGGTCCAAGCAGTGCTGTGGCCTGGAGGTACATGAAGGACACAAGCCAGAAATGTTCGGACTTGAGACTTGACTTGAAATACACAAAAAGACTTTGACACCATTGAACTTGTGACTTCATTTGGACTTAAGCCTTTTGTTTGCTAGACGATTCCCAAACAGAGTAATATAGTCATCAATATAATAAATCCACTCTTTGTTTCCCAGATCCTCATTCAGACGATCAGGCAGCCAAATCAAGTTGCACAGGACAACAACTGAGTCGAAACAACAGGCAACACGCAGAGCCACTTTGGACCTCAAGAGCCTTCACCTTCAAAGGCAACATCCAAGACAGAGGAGAATGAAAACAGGTCACATCTCATTTCATGTGAAACTACATTGACATATGTTTTGCTTTATTTGATTATATTGTTTATTATTAGTCATATTTGTTGTCATCTGACAGGACATACATGAATACACCATAACAAAAAGATATTACTCAGTATTATTAATAAGCTTCTCTTACATTCATAAGCTACTTTATATTCTCAGCCTGCTTTTGCTCCTGATAAGACGTTGTTTTGCGACTCCCTAAGACACTGTGGCATCCTGCACTCAGTACATCTCTTATCTAGGACGTTTCCTATCACAAGAACCACGCTATACAACCTCTGCAACCCCATTTTATCACTGAAGAGTCACAGAAGGGTCATTATATGAAAAAGTGCCATTTTGTGTCCCTTGAACAAAACTGCTCCGCAATATATAAAATTAAACAATAAAACATTAAAACATTTTATAATCCAGTTTCCCTGATATGTCTCGTAACATAAAAACAAATTAATATTTTTCTTTTGTTTTTAAAGAGTTTTAAACACTTTTTTGTGCGAAGCATCTTGCAAAAAAATGTAAAAATGGCCTGTCCCTCAGTATGATTTTTTTTACTTTTACAAGCTATTGAGGCCAAAAAAGTCAGACTATCATATAAAAACTTAAACTTGTATCAAGCCTTAAGTGTCCTTTCATTACTCATGAATGGGTTTTGTTCTTAATATGTGTAAAATGTTGAATAAAACAACAATTGAGTCGGGTCTCCAGGTTGTTGTCAACCCTGTTACTCTTTATGAAAACACCCCTTCAGAGATAATGGACTGTTCCGAAAGTTGCATCATTTCCAGGAATTGACATCTTCTCTTTTATGAAGTTGATGGTGAAAAGACAAGTAAGTGTCCTCTTCTTTGAATGAATTTTCTTTGAGTTATGTAATGTCTGACAGAGGGGGACAAGTGTCACCCCTGTTACCACAAAAGCATACGTTAAAAAGTTCTTTGTTTGAAAATTTAAATTTAACAACATTTAAGCCTCTCATGAATGCACACCGTGTGGTGTCATGACCTTTACCACATAGCTAGTAATGGCTGCTAATAACATTTTACTGGTAACAGGGTTGATAAAATGGTAACAGGGTTGAGTGTACATGACAATATGCTTTTCTTACCAAAAAAAAAAATTTCCTGAGATGGCACAGCACATTTTTCTGAGAGGTAAGGATCTACTTCATCCAAAAAGGGGCTTAAAGACTTTTAAAACAGTACTTTGAAAATCAAACATGAAGAATGGGAAATGGCACGTTTTCGTATAATGACCCAGAAGATTCTCAGAAGATCCCCTGACGATCACCGATGATTCTCCGACTCTTCCCATGCAAGAATAAATAGACAGCTTTTATAATAAGAAATCCTTGCCTGGTTCTTGCCTCCTAATAAATCCAGGACAATTCTTGGTGTCAGTAGTGGGGAGACAAAGTTCACCCTGAACAAGCTGACCCACACAGACAAATTCAATCAAACTCCCATTCACACTTATGGCCAATTTAGAGTTTCCAATTCACCTGACCTGCATGTGTTTGGGCGGTGGGAAGAAGCTAGAGTACCTAAAGGAAACCCTCACAGACACGGGGAGAACATGCAAGCTCCACACAGAAAGGCACCCACCCAGATTCAAACCCAAGACATTCGGGCTGTGAAGAAACAGTGTTGTGTCACTACACAAACAGGTCCATGCAACAAAATCACCTTAAACACTCCTTTAACTTTGCAAGGTATTGCATTACAAAAAAGTTGATCAAATTAAATTTCTCAATTTTTTTGATTTACTCTACCATTTCCTGGCCTGTTGTGGTTTTAAACTGCTGTTTTCTCAGTCCCAGCACATTAAGTCATCTGGCTCCACTGTTCTCTTACATCATTTTCCTTACACATTCTCCAAAGGCCTGTCGCACTATGACTGTGTCTGCCACCAATTTAAATTATTAAACTTGGTGTATTATTTATTCATGTATTCATTATACTTTTGACTCGTCAATGATATTAGTTGCTGCTTGCTGTTGGAGAGAGAAGCCTAATATGTCCCCCTGTGGTCCACCTCATTCATATCAATTCAGTTTAGATGTATAAATTAAAGATGTTCTCCCGTAGCTTGTCAGTATAAACATCATGCACAGATTAAACTGCTTGTGTCTGTGTCTGTGTCTGTGTGTGTGTGTGTGTGTGTGTGTGTGTGTGTGTGCGTGTGTGTGTGTGTGTGTGTGTGTGTGCGAGACAGAACTGTACTCATAGATTT
>OMOW01037108.1:8000-21786 GCA_900312555.1 Lamprogrammus exutus
TCCCTACACGACGCTCTTCCGATCTGCCTTGGTCATGCAACCGTGTCACCACCACCTCGAAGTAGACAAAGAGCTTGGGATCTGGGCTGGACCAGCGCAGCTTCATGCTGCTGGAGGTGATGTTAGTGACGTGAAGCTCATCTGTGTCTGGGGGGGTAAAACATAATGATTTCAACACACAAGCAGACATAATAAAATACCAGACTCACAGAAAGCGAGAGGACGTCAGAAAATTCAAAGGAAACAACTGATTAAAAGTATATGGAAAGCAGAGTGAATAAAATAATGAATGAAACGTGAATAATGGTGCTATTTGCCGATTTCTGGGCAGCTGCTGTTGAACATTGGTCATGCATGAGTCACAGTGAAGAGGTGGAAATGACAAAGCCAAGTCAAACAATACTTCAAACTGGCTGCTGTGGGAGTGTAAATTCCATTTAATCCATCATTTTTCTTGCCTTTGTGATTTCTGTCGAGGACTGCTTGGTGATTTTCATGGTGTTTTTGATGTTTCCTATACAGACACAAACAAAACGTGAAATAAACCGCTACCAACGAGTCCGACAAATTAACAGTAAGGAATCAAAAGGCGTAAAACTTACTCGTGTTGCTGTGATGATGAAAAGGGGTTTTTTAATGGCTGATCGCTCTGGAACCACTTGCAGTTTTTGGAGACTTCAGGGGACATGAAGAAAGCGTTTTCAACTGAAAACACAAGAAATACAAGAAACTTTGTCACGCTCAGGGATGAGGTAAACGATGAATAAAACCAGTATGCAGTAAATGAGGTAGAGATTTGGTACGCATCTTAAACTTACTGCTGATATACTTCGGCAACAGCTGGCCAAAGGTCAAGATGTGTTTGTCGTAAAACTGCGTGATGGTGTCCAGCCTCTTGAAGAAGACATCTGATGGCTCGCTAGCCATCCGTGACAACACACGGGCATCGCCAGCACTCAGTTTCTCACCCACACCCAGGATTACCAGGAAGAAGCCCTTGCACTTGACCTCAGTGGCCACACGCACCAGCTGCTCCTCCTCTTCTTCCACACCCCCTGTAACGAAGAGCATCAGTACCTTCCGGTCACGCTGGAGCGGCGCCCCCTCAAACACCTGTTCCACTACAGATTCGATAGCTGCCGCCAGGGCCCGGCCACCCTCGAGCTGTGGTGTCTTCTCCAACAGGAAATTGACAATATCCTGAGCCGAGTGGTGTTCGGTCAAGCCAATATCCACACGGATGGGAGAGCCGCTGTTGTTACGGAGGAACTCATAGGGAGCTTGCTGGACCACAGACACTCTGGCGTGGTGAATGGATGATGTGGGATCTGAAGAGATTTGTAGTTGCTCCACGATGTGTGCAATGTAGCGTTTAATCTCTGTGAAGACAGTTGGGTAGGTAGACTCAGAGCTGTCCATGACAAAGGCCATGTCAATGTCCACGTCTGTGATGGAAGACCTCCTGTCACGGCTGGGCAATGTAGGCACATAGTCACACATCTGGTCTGGAGAGCAGATGTCTAAAAAGGAGAACATGGAAATAACTCGCTTTAATCATGGGATCTACTGGGGCGAAGTTTAAGGTTAAAAAATAGAATGTGAGGATTGGTGCATATGATTAAAGCTCTTACCTAGGCAGACATGGCAGTTCATAACCTTTTGGATGACTGCATTGTACTGTGCACTTCCAGGGTTGGGAAGGACGATCACCTGACCCAGTGAGGTGTTGTTGATCTGACGTGTAATGGGAAGACAAAAGTACAACGTACAATGTCAGATTTATGTAATTATGTCTTACAAATCTTCGTTTTGTGCTGTACCCAGTAGAGATATATTTCACGGTATGCTTTGTGTGTTTTTGCTATACCTGCATCGCTCTGCTTAGTGCTCTGTCCTCACGGCTAACCAAGAACAGCGAGGCGATTCCAGCATCATGGAGGCGGAGGGCCGCATTAGTTACGGCCTGTGTTTCCCTCACTGGTCCGTTGACAAAGAAGATGGCCACCTTCCTCATCAGGAAGCCACTACGCACCCTCTTGAAGGTGTTCTGGGCCACGAAGCTCATGGCCGTGTCCAAGCTGCGCTGCTTGCGAGTCTGCAGGGTCTGCAGTCCCTCGATGCGCTGCACCAGAGCACGTCTCTTCAACGCGTCGGCGAAGCGGATCTCAGTGGTCACTTCATTATTGTAGAGGGTCAAAGCAATACGTGCTCCTCTCGGGCAGTTGCTCTCAGCGATGGTGATGTTGCTGACCAGATTAAGGACCGCGTCACGCATGTTGTTGAAGGCAGGGCGGCCAACGCCATCAGAGGCGTCCAGGGCAAAGGCCATCTCAGTGGGGTAGAGAGGGCATTCCTGCTGACCTGAGAGTTTACACAGTGCAGGGTATTTTAGTTTGTACGGCACAGTGAGTGTCAGTGCTACATAGTAATATAGACCGATGTACTTCCACTCTACACTTTTAAAATTATGCACTTACCATAACAGCAAGCTGGTAAGAAAAAAAGACAGAAAAGGTGGTAAGCGTTTTATTACACACCGTAAATACGGATATCATAATGCAGCATTGTTAACAGCTATCACATTATACTCACGACAATTATCTCTAATCTTCTTGACCAGGTCGCATTGCTGGGGACAAAGAGGTGTGGAAACAGATGTGGAAATATGAGCTGGATACCAGACATTCATTTTGCTCTGTTCATCCAATACAATTTCACACAGTCTGATAGATGGAACACTTACCACAACACCGGGTCCTCTCGGTCCTTTCTGACCCTATGGGAACACAAACAGTTGTGTTAACAGCTGGGCATGGCTGGATGAACCTCCATATATGGAAGCCACTTTAAATTGTAACACTTCTTATATACATGACTGCTTACGTTAAGTTATTTTAACAACTTAACACTATGAATTTATGTAGAATATACGAAGTGTCTTAAGTTTAAATTGTATGAGAATAACAGCCCGCTCAAGCTCACTGGTACAGTGAAAATCATAAACACCCTGCACATTAGGTGCTATGGTGGCTCTAAGTAATTTATATGGAATGTACTTTGCTTATAAGCAAAGGGAAGAATGTTAGTTGCTTACATAGGGCCCAACGTATCCAACCTCTCCTTTCTGTCCAGGAGGTCCAATTTCCCCAGAAACACCCTGGAGAGAATAAACCAGAGAGAAAACAGAATTAACTTTTTTTCAGTTTATATATCTAACTCCAGTTTTTAAAAAAGAGCTGAAAAGTATAAACAATAACGTGCTTCAGTGCCTCCACGTCTATCTTGCTCATTCAAAACATTTACTGTCAAAGATGCATCCAGGATTAGCTAATCTAGCCGGTGTTTTAACACTCACCGTCTGCCCACGATTTCCTCTGGGTCCAGGTCCACCCGTGGGACCTGAGTCACCCGATGCTCCCTATTGTGACATAACCAAGGAGAATGCATGCAAACGACCTTTAGCAAAACACTTGCCAACCTGAGATCTCGGTGCAAATCAACAATACAGCATCATTTGCTCCTGAAATTTCAGTTTAAGGTTCAGTGTTTTTGCCAACATTACCTTTGGTCCTGGGAATCCTGGGAAGCCTTCATCTCCCTATAATGCAAATACACACAGACTTGATGTGTTATCATCTTATGTATGTGTGCGTGAGTATGACTTCAGAGTTGTTACAACTTTGTTTTAAATGATCTCCTGCATACTATTGTACTAACAGCTTAGATGTGGCTAGACAAATCTCTAAAATATCACTGCAAATTCTGGAGAAATTCTGATCTGAACCCAATTTGGACTTGATTTCATCCTTGATGAAAGACAAACCATTGACGGACGTGCACAATGGTCACCATATGCATGTTAATTCACTTACCCTTCTTCCTTTGGGTCCTGCAATGCCAAATCCATCCCTTCCATCTTCACCCTATAAAATAAAAGTGAGTCTTAAAATATTTTTTAACTGGATACACTGTTTGTGGTTGTGTGGCAGGGAAATCAATATGAAAAATAAACTGCACACACACGCACGCACACACACACTCTCACCCTCTCCACTGTGAGTCTCAAGCTGCCACCCAGTGTTACAAACCACAAGAATACTTGGAATAAAGAAACCCTCAGTAAAAATAAAACACTCCCTGATTAAAAACACACCACATACATTAAACCAGCTTTGACAATGATGCATGAATTCACAACTACAAAGACCTATTAGACATTTAACAAATAGCGTGAGGATTGTGTGCTTTCAAATATTATCATTGTTTGTGAGAAACTTTTAATTGTTTTATTCTTTTTTCACAAGTTTAAAATTGTGGTGTGCGGTAAAGACAAAATGTGGTTTCTTTCTTACAGGCTCTCCACGGGGGCCAAGGTTTCCAACACCACCCTTCGGTCCTGGTTCTCCTGGCTCTCCCTGCCAAGGTAAAGGAATACAGTTAGAGGAGACAATGACGATGTCAACTTTTTAAACGAAAGATGAAATATTTCTTGGAGGTTAAGGGTCATTTTCTGCTGATTTAAGTAATATCATATGCTTAGTTTAAAGATTTCTGACGGTATTTTCATGCTTGCTCAAATAGACTACACATGTGTCTGGTAATGTGAGAAATCAAGGCTTAGGCTAGTGTGTTTATAAATTAAACAAGCGTGTTATGAAAGAACATAAGCGTCTGCCAAGTTATGTTCTCCTTGGTACCTTGCGACCAAGAGAGCCTCTTCTACCCTTTTCTCCAGATGGCCCTTGGGCTCCTCCAGGACCCTAGAAAACCAAATCTGATGTTAGGAAACTCATGAAAATAGCCAATGTACAATGTAGTAAAGTCAAAAACTTGTCTTGTGCAGATGATATTGAATCAGTTATTGAGTGGTAGACACAGCCGCATGTTTGTATATGTTTGTGTATTATTTCTGCTCTGTGATGCATTGCTTTGTTGTTCTATTTGCACAAAACCTTGGTCACTGATGATGATGATAGTTTTAAAGGTGCTCCATAAATATGCATATATGACCTGACATATGATCTACAATGGACATCATGGGTTCACTCACCCTGGGTCCAGGGTTACCATCCTCTCCTCTGACTCCAGGTGAACCAATTGGTCCGGCTGGCCCCTTGAGAAAGACAAATCACATAATCATATTGTACTAGAGTTTCTTATATATGAACTGGGCTACCATCCACAGGCAAACAACAAACACAAATTTATGGACACACTGTATGAGTACAGCAGCCATCACAGTCCAGTCAAAACAAAGGGTCGTACAACTGAAGTAGCCAAGAGAAGTATTAGCTGTCGTTTGGAAGCATTGGCAACCATATACCTTTACAATGATACATGTTTTTTCAAGCACATTTGCAGGCTGAATAATCTGCCAAATGCCGCATCAAGAATGAATGTGAACTTACTCTAGATCCTCCAATACCAGGCTCTCCCTGCAGACCATCAACTCCCGGCCTTCCAGCAGGTCCCTACATGAAACGTGAGCAGCGAAAGTTACTGGAGTTATAGGATTTACTGGACTGATTATTAGACTGTGAATGTTGTTGCTGAAAAGGAACTTACAGCCAGTCCAGGTGGGCCTCTCCTGCCATCAGCTCCCTAGTGAAGTATAGAAATAAGCCTTTAACAAAAACAATATACTGTGGCAAATAAATAATAAAGCACAGATACTGAACACAAGGGAAAGTTGTTTTATACCCTCCTTCCGGGTTCACCAGGCGTTCCCTTCTTTCCGTCTTCACCTGGTTCCCCCTATCATTTAAAAACAGATATATTAGTTAAAGCAACCTATGGGAACACAGGCAACCACATACTTTTAGTCAGCTTTAAAGTATTCTGTTGACAATGCTTTGGAATTATGTTTATAGCAGTACAATATGTGCAAGGGTGCTTTACCACTGGTCCAGCATCACCAGGGTCTCCCTTAAGTCCTGCTTGTGTGTTATCTTTGCCACTGACACCCTAGTAAACAGAAATGACATTTTCAAATCCAATTAAAGCCAAACACACATTTTTAATCCTCCTTTGGCATTGACATTATTATCATTATTATTTATATCAGCTGCCTGGGATTCTGGAATGTTGTGTACATTCATATATTCTCATATTAAATTACCAGATTAATCACAATTTGGCCACTATCTTTCTCATGAACAAAACCTACAGGTCTAATGGGACAAGTAGCAAGCAGTAACTAATTTTGTGAAATTCACATTACCATGCATTCTTACAAACATACTTACAAATGCATACAAATCATCTACAAATAATGGACAAAGGTTCACTTCATACTTAGCCTAGATTAGTAGATCATTCAGGTATGGGTGTTTACAGGTGATATAATTTCATAGATAATTGTTTCTTCATGCATTAAATTGTACTATAACAAGTTTCATAAAATGAGTAAGATGCAGTATTCTCACAGGGTCTCCTCTGATGCCCATTTCTCCCCTGCCTCCGGCTTGTCCTTTGGTACCTTTAGGTCCCTTTAAGTAAACAAAAAATTAAAAGTGAGGATTTATATACATTAACACTATCCATGTGGGTTGAAAATGTGTAGAAAAAATATGAAACCAAAATGTCATCCAGAACTAACTCTTCCGCCAGGGTTTCCTCTTTCTCCTGGGGGTCCAGCCACTCCACTTTTGCCCTGGCAAAATACAACAGATGTCAATTAATGCCTACATGAATATATAAAACAAAAGCAAATTCAGGTCTGTGCCACAAGCAAATTTGCCTCGTGGAAATATCATTTTACACACTGCTTGAGACAAAACAGAGTATTGTGCATGATCCTGTAATTCCTATGGTTGAATCACCAAGCCCAGCTGTCATCACTGTTCCTGTGCTTAGAGCTCCCACGTCAGTTTTGTAATGAATCACAAAGCACATGTAACAAACCTACCTCCTCTCCATTGATGCCATCAAGTCCAATTTCTCCATGTTCACCCTGCAACATAATACAGGTGGTTACATAATCACTGCATTAGCATTCTTTACCAGTTGCCAGCTGTTACCTGATACTCAATGGTTAAAAAGAGAACAAACCTTTTCCCCTGAGTAACCACGTGAACCCTGATGGAAAGGAAGAAAAAAAAGTTAGACCACAAAAATCGATACCACAATTTACTATTTACAACAGCCATTAATGTTATAGCTTTGATGAGTGGCAAGGTTAATGATAAAATTTTTACCTTGACACCTCTCGGTCCAGGACATCCCTGGAAACCCTGAGTTCCATTCACACCAGGAGGACCTCTCTCTCCCTGTCATTTAAGATTAAATGTAATAAAATATGCTGTCAAAATACAAACTTACAACAAATCTGAAGGTGGGAAATAAAAAAGAGAGCTGACAAGTTTCACTGAACCAAAAGAGAACAAAATATATGCTTAAAAACATTATGGCAGCCAGACATATTCAATTATATTAACATAAGCAGGGAAATCAAACTTACAGGTCCACCCTCATCTCCTGGATGTCCTGGGCTTCCTGCTACTCCTGGACCACCCTGAAAGACAACAAAAAAGTATTAGTTTGTGCTCTACGCCGTATAATCAACTCTGGTATAATTTAAGGATTTTGAGAGCCGTTTTCCCATTAGGACGCAAATTATAACAAAAGGCATTTTCTCAGTTTAACATTGGATACCTTAGTGCCTGATTGTCCAACACCACCTCTGTCTCCTCTGGTGCCAGTACATTTGCAGGGCACTCCACAGCAATCCCTCTCAGCAATGTTGTCCTACACAGCAAAAGAAAACATATGTGAATTCAAGGAAAAACTGATAACCAAAAGGAGGCACAAGAAAGTCTGATTCATTAGTACTCACCAGTTCTTCCATGAGTTCATAGTCCAAGTCCATGACATTAATTCGTAAGGGCCTAGTGTACCTGAAGCCTCGACCAAACTCCAGCAGCACAGCATCCTCAAATTTGGGCACCCGCTCCAGCCCAACAAGTATGAAGCTGTTCACACCTATTGAGTGCATACAAGATTTGTGAAAACAAATACCTCTTCACTTATGACTTTGGAATATAATATTGCAGTCATTTAATATGTTCTGTGGCTGTCTGGGGCAGGTCATATAAACATTGTTGTTACCTGACAGCCGGAGCTCCTCAACACCCCTTTTCATTTCAGCATATGGGGCATCAAGACCATCAGTTAGATGAATGACAACCTTCAGGGGGGAAAACAGTAACATTACATTACGTACATACATTTCCTAACATTTTACATCTTCTCATTGATAAGTTTGGACTGTTTCACCCACCTTGACAACATTGTCCTGTCTGCTCTTGAACCTATCAGTGTAAGCTTTGATGGTCTTGCCATTGAGGAGATAGGGGCCACGGCTGCGCAGGGCCCTGAAGGCCTCAAAGAGCTCGTCAGCATTGTCTGTGAAGTCCAGCTGGACAGGTTCAGAGGCAGAGTCCATGGCCAGCATGCCCACTTGTACAGAGGGAATCTCCCCTGATGTGCAACTAATGGCTGCCATTTTGGAAATCCTCTGCAGAATGGCACCCATCTTAATCTGGAGGTTGGTCTGAGCACTGAAAATGTTCTGGGCGTTAACATCAAAGCCCACCAACACCTCCACACTGCAGGCTGAGAGACAGATGTGAATATAATATAATGCACATTAGATAACTTACATAACACTTTGTAAACTCTTACAAATGTGAATGATTTTGTTTTGCTGCTTACATCTAGGGGCTTCTTGCACACTAACACACAGTTTCCCCTTCACTTCATCATCCAAAGTCTCCAGAATCTGCTCATTCAGCTCAGAGAGCTCCTGGAAGGTGCTTGCTCGAGCTACAGTAGAGGACTCGCTTGCAAGGTTTTCTAACTCATCCTCAATGTCGCCAACTCCCACAGCAAAGACTCTCACACCAGTGTTCTTCAGACCAAGGGCTGCTGTTTTACTGTCATCAGATGAGCGTCCTCCAGTGACAACCATCAGGATCTGAGGGATGCCCTCATCCTTCCTACTGCCTTTGGCTTTGGTAAAATGAATGTCTTGCACATGGCGAATGGCTGCACCAGTGTTGACTCTGCGTCCACCTTTGTACTCCACTCGACCAAGAGCACTGATGATGTCATCCTTGTTCTTGTATGTGTTGAGGTAGAAGACATCGCTAACATCTGTAGCATAATGAGCCAGGCCAATCTGCAGGTTATCCCTCTCAGTGTAGAACAGATCAATTAGGTTGAGAATAAACTCCATTACGGCCTTGAAATTTTCCTTTCCCAAATTCATGGAGCCATCCACCAAAAACACTATATCAGCCAGTTTAGCTTGAGGCAGGCCTGCTGTGAGAAGTTGACATATTGAGGAGGAGGGGTGAAGGGGAAATACAGGAAAACAAAGAGAGGACAGGCAACTTGTGAGAAAATCATTCATCATCATCATCATCATCATCATCATCATCATCAACCCTTGATCCTTATCATACTTAAATAACCTCTATAACAAACTTGTTGGTATTAAAGCAAAATACACATTATCTGTGACGTGCATTTTTGCACAACTTACTTGGAAGCTCGTAGTCTGTGGTTGTTTCCTCAGGGATTGTCCCACTCAACCTGGCAATAAACCTGTCTTGGATTGCTGGCAGGCCAGGGAATGTTGGAATCTGAATGACATCTTCTGATGAGGTGGCAATTTGGTTTAGCTGCCTTGTGTCAGACACATCAGCTCCAATACCAATGCAGTTGACCCGAGATCCTTTGAGCAGAGGCCCATAGAGAGACACATCTTGGGAAGAACGTCCACCTGTGAGAACTACAAGATGCTGGGAGGCCTCGGCATGGCGTACACCGGCACTAGGCTTTAACTCATGCTTTATGACAAAGTCAATGGCATCGGCCAGATTTGAAGACCGCCCACCCATCTGACGGAGTCTTTTGATGGCAGAGAGAACAGCTGGCTTGTTGTTATGTGAATTGAGAGAGAACTCTGTTTTAGCCCTGTCTGCAAACTGGACAACACCCACACGCACTTGATCAGGTTGCACATCAAGCTGTTGGACAATGCTGAGGATGAAGTCACGGATATGAGCAATGCCACTAGAATCTGTGTTGTCTGAGCCATCAATGAGGAAAATAATGTCTTTTCTTCCCAGGTTTAGGTTACCTGTAAATTAAGCACAAAAAAGAGACACCAAGTTATTTTTAAAGATTAAGATGGCTTAGATTTTAAAGTATTAACTTTATCATTTTCACTTGATATATGAAATTCAACTTGGTTTACTGTAATTCTAAGAAAAATAGTGCTCAACAGCATACATATTAGCATTTCTGTATAATTATCAGTTAACCTTAAAACTACCGTAAATCTTGGATATATGATATAGTGTTTCTTACTTATGTCCACTATGGTGGGAACATAACTGGCGGCGATATCATCAGCGGTCATTTTGTTGACTGAAGCAATGAGTTGGTTCTCCACTTCTGGAAGATTTTGGAAACGGTCGACTGTGTATACAAGTTCAGGTTTCAGAGAAATCAGTCTCAGTTCGTTGGGGTCTGCATTCCTTGAGCCAATTGCAACTGGTGCTACCAGATTTCTCTTGAGTTGGTCGGCTGGACCCGACACATCATCTGCAGACTTGCCCCCTGTAACTAGAATGAGGAACTGAGGCACACCTTCCTCAATACGGCTTCCTGCTGATCTCTGATAGATGTTTCTGGAGACCCATTCAAGAGCACGACCTGTGTTCAGACGATTCCCTCCTCTACTTTTCAGTCTTGTCACAGCCTGTCGCACCTCATCTTTGGTGGAGAATTCATTCAGAAGAAATTCTACCTTAGCATCATCACTGTATTGTACCACTGAAACTCTGACGCTATCCAATCCTACATCCAGCTTTTCCACTACTCTTCTTATCATTTCACGTATGGAGGGGAACTCGCTACGCACTGCTGTCGTGCCATCAATTAGAAACACCACATCCCTCTTTCCCCCTGGGGTGGTTACTGTTGTAATTGGTACTGAAAAAGAATGCAAAAACAATAACAAGGCATGTTTATTAGCGACAGAGTTCCTCCCGGAGATATATAACAACCATGTATATGTGATCATTTAATTCAAATAATTACCATCATAGTCTGGGAATACTGGACGCATGTTGGCAATGTCATCATCAGACAACTCGGTAAGAGTGGTGATTAGATTTTCTTGGACTGTGTACAGGCCAGGGAGGTCATCCACAGTGTAGGCAAAGTTAGGAACGAATGATACCACCTGGAGCTCTCTAGGGTCAACATCTCTGGTCCCAATGCTGAAGGGAAGAACTCTTGATTGCTTGAGGGAAGATGCTGAACTAATGATGTCATCTGTAGAACGGCCACTTGAGACAACAATTACAAACTGTGGTACACCCTCTCCCTTCCTGCTTCCACGTGTTGCTGTCAAAACGTCTTGGCTGACAAATGCTAAGGCCCGGCCTAGGTTGCGTTGTGTTCCGCCCCTGTGCATTATACCCTTGACAGCATTTAAAACGCCTTCTTTGGTTGTATAAGAGTTCAGATATAGGTCAGCATGTGGGAAGTCGCCGTACTGTACCACACCAACACGGATCTTGTTCTCGCCTACATTGAGACTCTCCACAATCCTTCGGATAAACTCCTGGATGATAGGAAAGTCCCGTCCAACACCATCAGAACCATCAACAAGGAAAATCACATCTTTCCGGGGACCTTGCGATTCAGCTAGAAGAGAAGGAGAAAAGGCAACATCAACTTCTCTGACAAAACAGCTATGACTCACCAAAGTTTGTTACTAACAAAAAACTCTTAGATTTCTACTTGAACCTCTCCTTAAATTACATTTTGTATAAGGAGGGAAGGCCTAGTCAAATGTTGATTGTTTATTGACAGCAGATGTATTGCATGTCACAAATCCAGCCTAAATTGCACAGGCTCACTTTCTGCTGTATAATTGTAGGTAATATCCACTGAGAGTTGATTGATAGTCAGATGAAAATGGGATTGATCAATGGCAAATGATTTAGATGATGACACAAATATCTACCCCCTAAAACTGTGAACAAGTCTTTAAACTAGGCACTGTGTGGATAAAATAAATCATCAATATGGCAGAGAGTTGCCCTAAATTAATTCAAAAATAATTCCAGTGGATCATTTGAGAGAACTTTGATAATATATCCAGAACAGCAGGTATGCTTTAGTATCAGAAACTAAGACCGGTGACAGCCAAGACAGTGATGTGTTATCCAATCAGATGCAGGAAGGTTTCATGTTGACGTCTGAGTTTAGGAGAGCAATTCAATCTATTTTAGAGCCCACTCAAAATGACACCTGTCCTAAGCAAATGTATATCAAACATTATCAAACCATGGTGAGAAAAGGGAGACCACAAAATCACGTCACATATCAAACAAACCCATATACAGAACATGGAAAGCATACAAAAGGCACAATAAAAATGTCACAAAGTATATGTGGATTGGCTGCTGATGCTAAGACAGTTGAAGAGATAAAATTGATTACAGTCTCTGTGGATGAGAAACTATCCTGACTTATATAATGTAGAAAAAAATTGCATTTTTTTTTTTTTGTTGAATACTGCCAAACTAGAATACCCTGCTGCATACGTGAATACAACATGTCATTATCAGGTCAAAGAGTTAGAATTAGTACACACCTGCCCCCAATGAAATTACTATATACTAAATACAATTCTAAATACTAATTAAAAGATTCACTTTTGGGATAGGACTTCCATTCAGTTTTCATGCAATGCATGGGGCAAAAGAAAGTCTAATTTGCATATTTGAGCTGTGGCAAAGAGTGTCATGGCGAAATCCACTTCTTACAAAACCAAACTTTTTAGAATTTCACAAAGAAATATGCTGAATAATGACAAAAATGTTTATCACCCAAAGGATTCTATTGCTCCAGTTTAACAAAGTTGCAGTACCTTAATTCTTTGAGCACCCCTTACACTCTTACCATAAGGGGTTATGGCAATGATCGATGTGATAATAAATTGTTCAAGAAATCAAAACATTTTTGACACAAACCCACAGTAGATTTGAGTAAGAGAGCTGAGGCTGTAGAGAAATGAAGACTTTCAAAATGAAAAAGAACCAAAGGCCACATTGGAGTGAAACAAAGGAATGAATGTGGAAGGAAAGACAAGATTTCAGAATGAAGACCTAAGTCAACAGTCACAACTCAGACATCAATGCTGTTAGAAACCTGTGGAATTGCCAAACAATTGCCAAAGAAGACTTAGCCATTTTGCAGAGTAAACGTACGCAGAATCAGTGTGTCAAATAGATAAAGAATTTTTCAAAAACAAATGGTGCAGAAATAAGAGAAAAGGCTGACTCAGCAAAATGAGCTACGAGTTTGAGCAGGTATTGTAACCAAGGTCGAAAGTTTAAAAAATAGGTGTCTTACTTTTTTGGTCTTGGATTCGACATAATTTGGTACATGATATATTGATATTTGGAGTGTGTAGACCTCCTTTGTTAAAAAAAACATTAATGGATAAAAAAATGAGTAGAAACACTTGTATTGTCGGATAAATATTAAATTCCATTTTTTCGTCGTATACGTGAAACACGTGCATTGCCTATTGATGTTAAACTGGAAACAGCCCGTGCATGTTAACATACCCAGTACAGTTGGTGAATCTGGGGTGGTGACAGTAACCACAGCCTCCATGGAAGACTGAAGTTGCTCTTGGACACTGGGAAGGTCAGTGAAGTCAGTCACAGATAGAGCATAACTGGGATCATTGGATATG
>OMOW01037168.1:2311-17894 GCA_900312555.1 Lamprogrammus exutus
ACGACGCTCTTCCGATCTGGCTGTGGTAAGACACTGTCAGCTCCAACCACCATCACAGAAACATAATCCTCAGTGCAGCTGACCAGCAAAACATGCACAGGCAGCAAGGCACTCCAAAGACATTCAATACAACATTGAAACAATTTGAACAGAAATGTGTTTTGTAATATCCTGTTTTGTTTAATGTGTATAATTCATGCTCACGTTTTTTCACGATGGCAATTCGTTTGGCAACCTACCTGTGGTGCCATTTCATTCATCTGCAGACTCTCCTCAGCTCCCTTGGGAACACTTGTCTCCTTCAAATTACTCTCATATGCATATGTTATCCTGCCTTAGATATTTGTCATCTCCCATCTCATACTAGTAAGTCAGTGAATGAGAGGTAAAGCGCTTTGAGTCTCTGGCCTAGAAAGGCGCTATATAAATACAGTCCATTTACCATTTACCATAAATACACAGGGCACTGAGCACACATGGTGAACTGTTCTCATTAACTGCTATGAACACTATGACTGTGCACCTTAACAGATGATACATGTCAGAATATTATGTGCTACACTGTATGAAAGTGTGATAGGACAGCATGTCAGGTGGTCAACGTAATACTTCATTGTGCAGTAATGTGAGCGCTAAAGTGCAGATGCCTTCACAGTGTGGTGATTCGGATAATAACTGGTTTGGTGGCATGGAGTCACTGCCCAACCTGATGGCCTTATAGAAGAAAGTGTCCCAAATCCTGCTGGTTTAAGACCTAAGGGGGTTATGTTTGTCTGTCTGTTTGACCGTTTACAGAATGTATCAAAAAGTTATTGATGGATTTCGATGAAATTTGGTGGGCTGGTTGGACATGATCCAGGGAAGAACCCATTCAATTTGTTACCAGTCGGCCTGATGATGACTAGAGTTTCTGACATTTTAAATTTTTTTGTATCTCCTCCGACAATTTTGGGTCAATTGTCACAAAATGTACCTGTAGAATAAGATGTTTATCTTTTATCTTTTATTCCTTACTTTTTTGCTGTAATTGGCTGCCAAGGTTGAGTGGTCGTGGCTCATGCTTCAAAAAGTGCTGTATCTCATGAATGAATCAGTCTACTGTAACAAAACTTGGTGGAAATTTGCACTCGCTTCTTATGCAAAAAAATAAAACATCAATCCACCTGATGGTGGCGCTATATCAACAACAGTTATGTGAAAACACTGATTATACAATATGTATATAGATTTTTTTCAAATGTCATGTATACACCACAATGCGAATGAAATCAGCATGATTTGAAATAAGCCCACTCAGAGTAACAGAGCTAGATTATGTGAATTTATTCATATAAACACTGGAGTCATATAACGCCACCTCTGCAATACTCTCCTCATACTCCAATTTCGCAATGCGTCATCAAGATTTGGCGAACGATTAATTCCATCCATATATCTGTTTTAGATGCATGTTTGCCTTAATAACAGGACAGACAAATATAGCTAGCATGTAACCATAGTGACACAGACTAAGGTTTTGGAACAAGATTGTACTGAAGTCAGACAATTTGAATTCAGTATTTTTGGGTGCTATTTTTAGCAGAATCCACCAAATTTTGTAAATCAGGAATAAAGAACCCCCCAAATATTTCTGGTTTAACTTCACCAAGATACATAAATTAGCCTTGAAGATCACAGCAGGCAGAGAGGATTCCAAATCCTCCACCTCCTCCAGCCAAAATAGAGCTAAATATAATGCTGTCAAGGAGCTGTGGAGTCTGTCTGCAAGATAAAGTACACAAGAGAGGAAGGTACCTGCCTAAATCCCCAACAACAGCAAAGCTACTGGTGCTAGCACATCTTACTGCATTTATCCATGTAACCCTGAGTACGACATGTTTAAATCCATGTGAAAGTCATTTCATATTCATAATATCTCTTTATAGAGAGAAATAACTGGATTGTTTATCCTAACTCTTCCATTTCAACGGTATAGTTACGTAAATGTTGCTAAAAACAAACAAACAAAGTGATAATGCATTGCTACTAGGTAATCTGTGTGTATGTATGTGTGTGACAGAGAGAGAGGGGGGGGGGGAGTTACGTGTGACCCAGTTAACCTTTCGTGCCTACACTTCTCAGAGTTCTAAAAATAGACGCAAACATTAAATGAAATATGACTGCACTTCAATGTAAATAATGCAGTGAGTGGTTTAAGACAGAGACATCTAGACCACCATGCTGTTTGTACATTCACAGCCTAAGGCAATTTGCCTCATTGATGTTACAGAGTGGTGTCAAATGTAGTCCAAAAATCCATGGTGAAAGAGGGAAAAATAAATTGAACGTTCTTAGCCTGGATCGACTTTCTTGGCCTGGATTGGTGTTCAAACATCCCGATGTAATGGCAAAAGCTACACGCTGCTGGAAAGCTAAGATTATTTCCAAACAAAATGAACTCTAGATTCTGCCATGCCAGGACCATGAGACAATCGTGAGTAAACCACAGGATGTCACACTCAGCAAGGCAGACCGTCTTTGATATCGGTGGGCTGGATTCACAAAGGATTTATGGATTTAAACCCGAACGTGTCTAAAAAGTGTCCAAAGTGTCTATAAAGAAGTTTTACACAGTTGAAGATGTTTGAGGAGCCGGCTGTTATAGAGCCGGAAGAGAGAGATGCATTTGATGAAAACGAGTGCAAGTACGTAAGTTACCCTTTTTTTACCATAACAAATGATTTTACGAGAGATGTTTTGGAAAGTAAATTTTTTTAAATGAAATGATTGTACTGCAAATGTTTTAGCACATTTACTTTTTCATTACCGTGTAAATTTAGAAGCTTTTTTCATGCAAACCTCTCTGAGAATCCTCTGATGAGATTGGGTGCTGCTGCCTGCACAGAAGCAGGAAGACAAGGAAATCAACATCCTGTATATGTATGTGAATATTGGTAAATATTTAAATATTTGCATGTATGAAAATATTTGTAAATTTGTAAATAGTTTTAGGTTGATTAATTCCAGTTTTGTTGATTTATTTTAGGTTCTGTTACGTTTTTAGAATTGTTTTGTTCATTATCCATTGTTGGCGCAAAATGGTCACAATATAACTTTTTCTCTTCATTATATCATCACAATGTAGTTATATAGTTATTAATATTATATATATTATAATATTCAGAAAGAAATGAAAGAACTTTGCACCGGACAGTCTCTAAACTTTGACAACAACTCTTCCTTGACATTTTCAAGGTTTTGTCAGTTGGTACTATTGACTTAATTATAATATATTCAGAATAATAAGAGATTCCTCAAAGCAGCCTAAGGTTGTACAGGTTGTTTTTTAAAAAAGCATACATTTTCCTGCCTGGAAAAAAAAAGGTTTATATTTTGATGTTAAATAATGCATCATCCTCCAGGCCTTAGTGTAGTAACACAGCACAAGATCCGTTCAAATTGGGGAGGCAGAAAAAAATGTGTATTCATTTGATTAATTAAATTAGAGGGCGCCATAAAAGTGAAGCACAGCAGGGCTCTTTAGAAGTCTAACTAAAACAGCACAGTGACGACTTTTTGGTTCTTAAAATTGCCACAAAGATATAAATTAACTGTTATTAACTTTTATCTGGGGGAAAACACTTTGTATTTGGAGGGAGGAACTGGGACTCATTGCATGGAATAATGAAGTATGTTGGCAATTACAGGACTAAATTGTGCACAAGCATTGATTTTGTGTGTGTGTGGGGGGGGGGGATCTACGACCTGGGTCAGTGTTCTGTGGCAGTTAATGATATCGCTTGAAAGTTGTTTCAAATAAAAGCTAATTATCTTAAAAAGTAAAAGTAGTATCACACTATTTAGGGCACAGACATCTCACCTCGTTCTATCAGTACATCAGCTTCCTACTCCCCAGGCGAGAGTTTCTCAAGAACTATCAAAGTGCTCCGTAACAGACACGTGTAGACTGGAGCCCAAAATTCATGTTTTTTTTTTAAATATTGCCTGCATGTGCTGCATAGAATGTACAAAATTATATAAAAACATTGCAATGACAGATAATTACACCATTATCTAAGAAAGTTAGAGAGCTACATGAAAGGACATTTATGCAGCTCTCAGGCTGTTGCTCTAACATGAGTCATCACTGTCGCCTTTCTGGCAGGGTCCCCTCATGAAATGATCCAATGCTCACACACACAGCGCCGTACACACTCTGACTAATATGAAAAATGCCGCCATGTTAACTTCAGGGCTACAGAGTTCACTGCTCCTACACGCGTCCAGCTCTGAAATGAACCTGTCAAAATAACGCTCCGATGAAATGATGAACATATTCTCATATTCTCATACTCTCATATTCTCATACTCTCATATTCTCATACTCTCATATTCTCATATTCTCATATTCTCATATTCTCATATTCTCATATTCTCATATTCTCATATACCCATATTCTCATATTCTCGTTGCATAATTTCATTCTGAACTCTCGAGTAACAGCTGTACAGTTTATCATGCTATCTTCTCTGAACACATGAGAAGGTTGAGTAAAACGCCTGCTCCAAAAAATTAATTTAGAGCCAAGTCACGTTTTGTGAGTTTACTGTTGTTTAATAAATAAATGTTTCTGCTTGGTGGGTACCCCCCAAAACACACAAAAGCCACTCATTGTGGAACCACAGACATACACACACAAATGTCTGTGGATAAACAACGACTTGACCAATCACGCGGCAGATACACACGTAATTTACAGCCAGTAAACAATGCCGGTTGTGGAAACCCAACCACCAAACAAATTGTCTTTTTTCTCAGCTATCGATTGGCACTGTCTGTGGTTCAGGTTGCCGGATTATGACGTAAAGTGATAAATTCTGTGGTAAAAATGTCATAAAGGTGGCAAATTTGCTCTGTGAAAGTGTGCATGGACCACATGAATCGATGCAGCTGATCCCAAGGGACGGAGGGATAATTTTGATTCTACGTCAGCTTCAGAAGTCATAGCGCCACCATCAGCTCACCTAATGGATGTTTTTATGCATAAGTAGTGCATCGATGGGCTGATTAATTCGTGAGATACACCACGTTTTGTAGAAAGAGCCACGGTCACTCAAATTTAGCAGCACATTGTGACAAAACAGTAAGGAATACCACAAATAACAATATAATTGTTATCTGGCTTGGCTCAGGTCATTCCAGTGCCACCATTGGGCTGAACGGAAAAACATTCACCCATCCATCCATGTAGTTGGTTATCCTGTGAGGGGTCATTGGGCACACTGTCCATCTCAAAAGTGCATTGTTAACAGGCAACCCTCTTTTTTTTTGGCAAGTGCTCTCAACAGTATTCTCCTAAAAAAAACAACAACACTCTTGGTAGAGCCTCTTTGACTCAAAAGGTGTTGTTGTTGATGCTGTGGATTAAGTGGAGCCATAACACTGTAAGGAAGGAGACCTGTCACAAAAACCACCTAAACTCAATATTGTAACCCACTTATTTGCTTATCTTTGTTCTTTCCCTGTACTTACGCACATTAATTGTACCTGTGTCTGTAATCTGAAGCATCCCTGAATGTTTTCTGTGGGAAAAAAAACTAATTAAGAGTGTGTGTATTCTTTAAATAGTTGTCACTCATATTGTAAGAAAGCTAAATGGTCTTATCATTTTTATACTACTAAACATTCAGTTTTCTCAGCAGCACTTGTGTGATTTTTTGCAAACCATTTTCCAGTGAGGAAGGCCGAAGCAAAGACACAAATAGGAAGTGGACCATATCTGCCCAATTCACCCCGGTCATGATTAAAAGTGTTCAGTGGGTAGATGACTCTGCACTGTACCTGCCCAATGTACTCTGCATGATGTGTTATTACTTGGAACACAGAACTACTGCTTGCAGCTCTTTGTTGCGATCGCAGAACCCTTCGAAACAGTGTGAAGGTAACATGACATGTTTGTGTGTGGTGTTCTGCCACCAGTGGCAGTAGTGTGAGTGTGGGGTCGAGGTGCAAGCAGTGTGAAATGAAACCCGTGTGCGTTTGTCCGTGACTTCGGGATCCTTCACCCTTCAAACATGCCACATGAAACATCACTGAGCAATGCATTCAACCCATGTCTCATTCAGCAACACCCTCCCCAACCTCAACCACTCCAAGTTGCGTCCACTCGTGACCTCACTTACACATACAAACCAACACAAGCATGTATTCACACACACTCGTATCTATACACAATGCCCTTTCACATTTTCCTCCGCGGTAGCACATACTACATTCAAGGTCAAACTAAAACAATTATATGTAACTTTACAGAACATCATAAATAATATATCTGTTATGTTTCGGCTGCCAAAATGTCCCAGCATGCTTTGGAGTGGCATCGAGGAGAACTCTTTTACTTTTTACTTTTACTTTTTTGTTGGATTATTTATTTGATTATTTGTTTTTGTTGTGTTCTTCGAATTTAAAAAAGAATCACACATCTGTAAATTCTTTTTAAGACATTTAACATTAAGAGAAAAAGCTACATGCTGCATTTTAAAAAAAAAATCTCTGTACATTGATGAAAAGCTGTATCTTCTCTGGCCCATTTGCAGTTTTACTATTTATAAATGGGCGCTGTCCACAGCAAAACGTAAATGTACTGGCTCTCATCTAAGTACCAGAACATTGTGTAAACCCCTGCCTATATCTCTATTAAATGCATGGAATGAGTACCTACATATAAAGTAACACAGCTGAAAGACTTTATTCTAGCCGTTGCATTCTTGCTGCAGATTAGATGGCCACGCTGATTTCAAATAATGTCAAATGAAGCATTCTCAGTACGTTATTATTTCTATTCTTCTCTTTGACCTTTATCCCTTCTCTTTGTGTGTTTCTCAGAACACCCCTCTCCTCTCCTCTGAAGAGGTCTGTATCATTCTCGTGTGGACAGGCAGAAACCAGAGCCAACAACATCTTCTGGGAAATGTGGTAAAAGGAACATGAAAACATCTTCCATTACTGAATGAAGAAAAGCCCTGCTGGAGAAAATTACTGAATGGGGGGTCACATGGCTTCTTGTAATCGTGTAAAGAGATTCACACTTCTGTTAAGTGGCTCATTCAAAAGAGCGCATATCATTTAACACAAAGGTAAAGGATTTGTGGATCTGTAGAAGTGCAGCGTGAAAATTACCTGGAACACAAATAGACTCACAGCGACAGAATTTGCACCACTAAAAGGCTTCTAATGTTCCCGTTCTCTTTTTGCCAGCGAGATCATTGCGATGCTGTCTCTCCCTCAGTCTACAGTGCTCAGTGTTTCCTACTGCAGGTTTCTGCCACCTTGGGGGAGTTTTCAGGGCCCCAGTTTGTGTCACCTGTGGATTACACTAAAGAGGAAGTGAGGACTGCATTATCCAGGATTGTTACAGCGCATTCCATGCAAAAACTGCAACTCAAAGTATAGCCTATAAATATGCATAAAATGACATGCAATGTCAAATACAGTCCCCTGTTGTGGTGCTCTCTCTCTCTCTCTCTCTCTCTCTCTCTCCATCAACCCTGTGCAGGACCTGAGCGTGTTTTCCCATCCTGTGCATATTAACCAGAGCAGATAGTGGATATATACATTTACCTGCTAAATGTCCCAATTGGACAGCAATCCACCCCTATTGGTGCTTCTAATGTTTAATGTTAGAAGTAAGAAGAAATAAGAAGACCACCAATGGAATAAACCCCTCTCTGACAGCAAACAGTGAACATTATAACCTTACAATGTAGGATGTATGTGTGCCTAATAAAGTGGTACCTCTGGTGTATTTATCATCAGTTTATTTATTTATTTACAGCATTCTATCTTGCTTCAATCATGTAATTGAGTGTTTTGCTGGTAAACTTTACACAGTTCATTGAACTTTGCAGACAAATGTGATCCTGATGTGTTTCGCACTGCCGCATCTTTGATGTGTGACCTTGTCAAAGTGAGGGACGCCTTCCATTTTCTTTCCTTTATATTGAATCAGTAAGGGAACATGGACATAAATCAGTGTCACTGGCCTTCTAACCCCTGACTTTTCTCATGTATGTTGTTGCACATACTGGTGCCAGTGTGGGCAATAAAAGTCATTGGAACCAGATTACTGTATAACACTGTCTGGGGACGGTGTAAATCCCTAGGATTTTTACATTTTGCTCATCCCCAACCCATTCAGTCCTTTCCTACCACTCACAGCTCTGGGGATTAAACAGGAGGAGGAGGGGGCAGGCTCGTTCTGCTTTGAGGATGATGGTCACTGGCCATTATGTAAGCCAAGTGGATTTCAAATGCATAGTTGAGCCTTTCTCCTCTGTGATGTATGACGCCATTGTCTGTGTTCCACTAACCGGGTTGCCTACGCATGCTGTGCAATACACACGCAAACACGGATATAGGCTATATGCTCCCTGATCCCCAAGTCCCGAGCACTGTCGAGTCCTCCAGATTTTGAAAGACCTGCCAACCATTTTTATACGCTCGCCTTGAAATTTGTTTACACTCAGTATCAGAAAGCGATTGAACGAGCACACACACAGGCTACCATATATAGAAATCTCTGATGCACATTATATGGCATGGTATATATATTTCTGGAATGCACTTTGGATGTACAGGCCAGGTTGGCAAGCTAATTATGACTGTGTTCCACTATGGGTGAGATCACATAACCAAAACAGATATGCAGTATAGTTGTTAATTCCTCACCCTTGACAAAAAAACTGCAAATCTACAGAACCATGCCAAAATATTAACATTAATAAAGTGCACCGGGCTACCTTGAAATAAACAGTTGCAGGGCACAATTAACAATTAAAACCTAAATATTTTGTGGGTGGGTAATTGCATACAGATTGTGCTTTTTTATGGCCATTTGGTCACTCACCTATTAATAAACTGGACACAAGTCTGTATCAGATCCTCCATCAATACAAGATTTTATTTTGCGTATGAACATTTCCCATATCCATGCTTACAGTACAATGAGCTCACAGGGTGGCATAGAGACAGACAGTATTGCGGGGTATCATAAGACAGCAGCAACCCACATTGTTTGCACTTAGTGTTACAGTGTCACGAATGAGGTCATTAAATGTTGTGAACTCCACACTAAAGTTTTGGTCTTAAAAATACTCAAATGGCCTGATAAATTTTTCGTCATCATTTGACTTTACCTGTGGGTAAACAAACCTGATATACTGTTTCTTACTAAATATCTACATCATATTTCTTACAAAATAAATATATAATGCATGATACATTTATATTATCACAGAAACATGAAAACAAAACAAACGTCATATGTCTACTATACTATCGGTACTTCAGAATCAAATAAAAGTGCTTCATAAAAGATATATGCACCCCTGTTTACTGTGATTGTATAGAGGTCAGATAGCACCGTCAGACAGTCTGTGGATGGCTCAGAGGATATGAGATCATTTTAAATTATATTTGGTAGTTTTCACAATGAGCTTCTTTTTTTTTTAAACACACCATCACAACATATCCGATCATGTCTGTTTCGCGTTTCTCCGGGCTCTTGTTCAGACAGAGTCCACTTTAACCTGGTTATTGTTGGTCATAAGAGGTGAAGGTTTACTCTTTAGCCTCTCACCTGCGTCGTTGGAGCTGTCCTGAAAGAAGATGCGTGCCGTGCACACAGACACGACAATGCGCTTGTACTCCCGCCGGAAGTTCTGGTTCAGCACACCGTACACAATGGCATTAAGGCAGCTGTTGAAGTAGGCCATGAAGTAGCTGGCCACAAATAACCACTCTGGGATGAGGGGGACCACTACCTCTGGTTTGATTGCTACGGCCAGGCCAATGAAGTTGAGCGGCGCCCAGCATACAGCGAAGAGCACAAATACCACAAACATGGTGACAAAGTTCCTCACGTCATGCGGCGTCAGCTTGGGTCGATTGTCTGGTTTGACCCGCCTCCTCACCTGTATGACCAGTATCCAGATGCGCAGGTAACAGTAGGTGACAATCATGATGGGTAAAATAAAATGAAAGAAAACAACTGCGATGGTGTACGCTGAGCTGGCCGACTGCTCGAAGGTGCAGGAATAAACACGTGGGTCATACTGCAGTGAGCCCACAAACAGGTTGGGCACGATGGCCACCACGGTCAGTGCCCAGATTAACATAACATAGCACACAGAGTTCTTGTCGCTGTACAGTTTGTCATATTTGAGGCTGTGGCAGATGTAACAGTAACGGTTGATGGCAATGCCTGTGATGTTGAAGATGGAGCCGATGACGCTAACGCCCATGAGGAAGCCGCTGATCTGGCAGTGGACATAGCCCAGGTTCCAGCCATTGTGGAAGATGGAGGTGAGGACCAGAGGGTACGGGTATATGGCCACCACCAGGTCTGCCACTGATAGGCTGACCACAAAGATGTTTCCTGCATGGACAAGCACACACGCACAGGGGAGACAATGAAGGACACGTTAGTCATGACAACAGGACTGCAGCATATTGGTCAAATGAAAGAAAAGAGGGGGTTCAGAAAAATCACTGTTTATTTCATGTTTTAACATATTTACTATAAGGCGTGCGTGTTTTAAAGCATAGCGCAATGCTTTGGATGGTTGTGATGTGTTTTTCCTCCCTTTCAGGTCGCTATTTGATTCCATTCATTTCAGTTTTGTACTAAATTGAGCAAGGACAGGAGAGAGAAAAAACATGGTCATAGCATCTGTGATGTTGCCCGCAGGTTTCCATTATTTCAAATCTTGGATTTAGATTTACTGCTGAGCTTGGCGGTTACTTGAGCCACACAAGCCTGATTTGGGCACAGGGGTAGAGCGTGGGTGGTAAATCCATCACTAAAAGATAAAGAAATTTAAGCCTCAAGATTATTTTCATATTGTACTGACATCAGGGAAAAATAACCGGCTGCTCGTCAAGAGGTGAACATTTCCAAAAATCTATGATATTTGGAAATATACTAATTAAAAATATTAATTAGTAATTTAATTTGCAGTAAAATAACTGAAACCAAAATTGGCCTTCAGAGAAAAACATTTGTTCTTACTACTTTGTTCTATAAGGCTCTGGAAAAGGGTCATCAGGCTAGATTTTGAAATGAAAATCACCTGTAAATCTTGCCTTATGTGTGTGTGTGTGTGTGTGTAGTTTCCCATAGTGAGCAGTCTTCATATCGCTTGCAAATGCAATTGTCCCCTTGTCAACAGACTACAAAGGGGAGGGAGCTCCTGTCACTACATAATGCATACTTCTAATTGCTACAAAGGACTCGACCTTGTGTGTCAAGTAAATGTGATTTTGCTCGATCATTAACCCAGACGGATGCAGGAATTATAGTGGGCGTGTTGGTGAACACACTGTCACACAAGGAGCAATGACAGACATTGAATGTGAACGAATTCTCCAACATCTTTCAAGTGAAACACGTCAATGAACTCCAAAGAGACAGAGCAAATATCTCATTATGTTCTGAGCGAACAGGCAAGCTTTCGTGCAGTGTGTACACATTGCTTTGTGTCTCCTGTATGCCTTAATTATGCAGGGCTCAGCATTTTTGCGTTGCGCTACGTTATTTTGATATTTTTTTGAAGAACTAGCTGACACGAGGACGTTAGAGGAGCCTAACATTGAACCATGCAGCAATTTCACGGCTGTCACCTAACTCAGCGGAATGCATGTAAATTACCACGCAGTCATATCATGAGGGCTAATGACAAGCTCATTCATTGTGTCTGCAAACATCATGACGCAGTTGATAAGCCGCATTTACTGTGTGTCCAATGTAAACAGAGCTCATCTTTATACACGTATGTCTGCAATCAGCGTAAGGAAATTTCACTGCTGAAGTTTGCTCTGTCAGGGTCCTGTTGAGTACAAGAGGCAGAGGCTTGTGGCCCGTCACTGCAGATCTGCCTGGTGGCTTATCTCCCTGAGAACATACCAATCATTCCACCGCCACGCATCACATGTGGTTATTAATTTTGTCCTTTTATACCTGTCATTCAGCTGCCCTCTAAAGGGAATTATGTGCACCTGCTGTTATCACAGTATCTTATAATCGCTAGAGAACTTTACTGTGTTTACCCTGTGTGCGTCTGTGTGTGCAGAGATGAGGGATGGGTATTTATTTCATTTAGCAAAGCTTCATGCATACAGCCAAATAAGAAATAGTATAGAAGACACGGTGTAAACACAACAGTTTAAGGGGCTCACTTCCTCTGGAAGCCTTGTTACTGATCTCAAGCCACTTAGTGGCAAGAGTTTGACCTTGACAAGGTCATTCAGTGAAAGGCCTACAGGAACCTGGCTCTTTTGGCTGTTAGACAGCCAGAAGCCTCTTTCTGTCTCACTCACTGTCTCTGTCATTGTGACTCGTCCTGTGACTGACGCATCACTCAAAGTTTTAATTTGGCTTGAGGACAGATATGGCCTGATGTTGCATTTCTACCTCTCCAAAACAACATTTTCAACCAGTTTCTGCATTTGGTACAAAAACAGCCCATCTAAACATTTTCTTGTTTTGTTCTCACAGAAAACGAGGACATCTGGTCACCTCGATGTTTGTCTCTACAATCCTCTTTCCTCAGCACTTCATTCATTCAAGCACTAAATAGCACTAGTTAGCCAGACAACATTATATCTGCTGATTTTGTCAGAAAATAAATAACATTCAGTGTATCATATAGCTGACTGCGTTTCTCAACTTTGTGGATCAGCCAAAGGCAGCACTTTGGAGGCAGGCATACACACATGAAATGTCATTGAAATAGAGACAGAGCGAATGATTTTTGGTACCAGAGTAACGTCGAAAGCAACAAGATTATACAGTGCTTTTAAAAGCCTCTCAGCAGGATTCAGCTGCCTTTACTTTTTCCATATTTTCTGGCATCACATTATGAACTTAAATGGGATGTAGGGGTTGTTGTTTTTTTTGCCAAAAGTCAACACATGTCATAACACCGAAATAAGCTATTCATCAGCCATGTCAATTGGCAGTGATGGCACCTTTGCAAATTCATCACCATCACAGATCTAAATTGGGATTTTCTCTTTCTCTTTCGCACATTTACTGAAGTGCTCTGGAGCCGAATGTGCTGCACCTGTAGACCGCTCAGACATTTGTCAGTGGGAGTGAAGACCCAGCTTTCTCTAGGTCATTCAGGGACTATCAACTTTGTTGCCCAGTAACCATTACAGCGTTGATAAGACTCTAAGCTTGAATTCAATCAGGAAGAATACTTCAGTCTTTATTTTCTCTCTTGTGCTTTATATGCATTACTTCCATTTCAACAGTTAAGACTCTGTTCTGCGCTCCCCACCTTTTACACATATTGCCACTTCCTTTCATTATCCAATCAATTTGAAAGTCAAGAGTTAACACTTTCTTGGTGCACATCATCCATTTACATACGCTAAAAGGTTTTCACTACTGATCCACTCAAGAGCCGCTCACTAATCAGTGCTTACTGCATCTCTTCTGCATCTGCATCTCACAATGCTAATGTCAATCCCCAAAACCACCAGCATCAATGTCCAGGGCCAGGGGTTAAGCCTAACAAATTATAGGGTTATTTCCCTGAATTGGGCATGTGATCTATGTTTAATCGGCAAGAGTTTGAATTTTGAACTCTCGATTCTTTAGGTGATTCTTCCAATTCAGTTTAACATCATATGTGCATGCGCGCTGTGCTGAGACTGAGCAATACGAGCCTGAAAAGTTACTGACCTCCATGTAGAACAGAAGCACATGATGTGCACACAGGAAAAACAAGAAAGAGAGAATTCCTAACTGAAAGACAATAACAAACTTTATTTTGTGTATAACTTAATATTTTCATAGATTTCTATTGTTCTGGTTCTGGTCGTCTTCACATCGCAAGTGGTACACACACCACAGTTTGATTTTGTTGTCTGTCATTGTAAATCACTCTGAGGTGCATTTCTTGTATGAAAGGTAATGTGAATTAGCTTGTGGTTGCTATTCAATAAACAAATCAATTTCTCATAATTGAATTGGCTCTATAGCTGCACTGTAGGAACTGCAAATATAGTTACAATTACAAAGTCTTTTTATTTGGTTGCATTCTGTCTTCCTCGAGGCTTCTAAATTCCATGTCCACGTGGAAGGGAATGTGCAGTTCAGGAGACTCTTTTATCATGGGGCTCTAGCTCTAAGCAATCAAACCCTAAATAATGTTCATAGGTTATCAGCATGCACCTTCCAGAAATTAAAGTGATTTGGATTACGCCCAGATATTGTGAGCTATTCCTGTAGATTGTTACATTTCACTGAGGTAGCCATGGCCTGCATTCAAACCACTTACAGCACATTGCTGTAATGTACAGATCAGGAAATGGTATAAAACAATTTCAAAGCCATTGGATGTAGGCCTAATTCAGTTTGTCCTGCAGATTTCATTGTTTACAGACTCTCCAGAGTGTGTGTTGGCAGAGTCACACATTAAGCTGAGCAGATGGTGGTGCAGAGCCTCCTATGAATAACATGTTCATAGTTAACCGTAAATGCTGTGAGCACACGTCTTTGTCATAGCTGTCTGATACCCAAATGGAAAGGATTTAGAAAAATATGACGATTGCTTCTAAAACTGAACTTAAGTGTAAAGAAATGTCCAACAACTAATATATATTCAAGCGCACCTCCTAAATGTCAAGAATGTCATACTTTATCACTTCAGTGTATGCGTACGCAATGTGGCTCAGTGCAAAATGTGATGTGCCTGTGCTGAAGGCACCAGGTGGAGCAAGCTGGAATACGTCAGCCTCAACACATGCTCTCCTTATGTTCAGAATGTACTAATGAACCAGGCATTTCATTACCCAAGGCCAAAAGTGAAGGCTAACTGATTCCCTTCTCAAGGGGAGTTACAGAGGTCAAAGTGTGAAAGTGCAGAAAAAGCACAAAGGGTCTTTACTCCATCACCCATGGCAGAATATTATGCAGAATGTTCTTTAATGTATGTTAATGTATGAAAAAAGACCTAAGGAAGATGAATATATTTCAATATGTCAGGAATAAATGTAAATTCAGATAATAATGACAGTTAAATCAAATGTGTATTTCCCGCTATGAATTACAATTTTAAAATTAATGTTTCCCGTTTCTGCACCTTTTTTTTCTTTTATTCTAGGGAAACATTCTCCTTTTGTTATGGGTTTCATCATTATTGTGGTGGTGATTGCTCATGGGTGATTAAGAGATCGATAACTGTGCCAGAAATTTCAAGTCTTGAATAAAGATGAGTGCTTGATGTGTAAAAGGATATGTTTTTATGTGTGTGTTGTAAAAAGGTGCAGAAACGGGAAACATTCTCCTTTTGTTATGGGTTTCATCATTATTGTGGTGGTGATTGCTCATGGGTGATTAAGAGATCGATAACTGTGCCAGAAATTTCAAGTCTTGAATAAAGATGAGTGCTTGATGTGTAAAAGGATATGTTTTTATGTGTGTGTTGTGGGTATTGGAGGAGGTCTGAGAAGCATTTAGATTGACAGAATTTTTTTTTTTTTTTTTTTTTCTGGTGACAAAAATGAAAACAAAACACCAAGATGGGGGAAGTTACA
>OMOW01037260.1:3215-23578 GCA_900312555.1 Lamprogrammus exutus
TCCCTGTGGACTGAGATTAAAGAGGACCTATTCAATGCAGCATTCAGTCCCACTGCAAAAACTAATGAGAGAAAATCTTAATTGTGTTTGATAAGAGGGCCCAGAGGGCTGAGTCAGAGTGTGCAAGAATACCCGCAACAATTAATTAACAATGTTTCAGGAGAATAATATATTAGGAAAATCACTTCCCTCTGGCAAAATGATTCATTTAAGCCAGTGAAGATAAATACAACCAAACAACTTAGACATGGGCTATGTGTCAGGTGGGTGAATAACGTGATGGCAGCTTCCTAAACTTTAGAAAAGGATTGTGTCACTGGTGCAACTCTTCCGACAAACAGAGGAGGAAAAGGCAGCTAGATTTAAATGCGAAACTGCAGAATGGAGTCTTAACTGCATGAGTATTTGTTTGACCGAGTTCGCTTCAGCCACAATGGATGCAAGACCAGTCTCTACCACAAAGCCTCCAGGGTTTTTTCTCTAGGCACAATTATGCGTTACAAGTCCGAATATATCACTTATCAACACAGAATTCAGGAATGTCCAATTATCACATTCAGTGCGTGTGACAATATCTGTGACATCACTGAAGATATCTTGAAATGTATTTTGACAGTAACACTATATTTGGACATCTGATTTATCATTCACACTGATTCCACTTTAATTGCACATACATGGATTTGTCATTCTTAATGGTCACGATGTTATTATGACTGATCAAATTGTATCTGTAAATGTCAAGAATGTAACTGTAGAAAGTCGAGCAAAACCAGTTGGTAACAAGCATGTGTGCGCCAGGCTTCATGTTTTGAACGTTTGTTTTTCTTATTTCTGCAGCAAAAAAATATTTTTACCTCAAATCCAATCTACAAGTCAATCTCCCATGTGTGAAGGTTTGTAAGTATTGAAATAAAAGTGCATGCAGCCTCAGGAAAGATAAATGTTTGGAAAGTTCACTTAGTGTCTTACCCTGGCACCCTTCTTTCCAGTCGGACCAATTATCTGTTGTGATGAAAAAAGAATACTGAGTGCAGAGTAATCCCATGGATGTATTTACAGTACGAGTGAAAGTGAAAGTCTTACACCCTTGGCAGGATCTCCAGGTGCTCCTCTTGGACCCTCATCACCTTTTAGTCCAATTGGTCCTGTAAATCCCTAGAGAATGAAGGGCAATGCAAAGGATTTCTGATTTTTGTGTTGCTGTCTGTTATGATTGATTGATAGTGATTATTCTAACATCTCGACGCGCTGTTTATTCATTTTTGAAGCATTTTGCTTTATGTATTAAAAAAAAAAATTATTATTATTAATTCAATTTTTATTTTCTTATTTGTTTCTCCATTTACATGCACACACAAAAATCCCTAAAACATCATCATCATCCTGTTCTTCTGTGAACCAACGCAAAGGAAAGTATACACACTGTATGACAAAGACATGATGGTCCTCATGAGGACATTTTTCATGATAATCTGATGCTGAAGAGTGATGCTGCCACAAATTAAAATTCAGCGGTGCAAGACAAAATGGCTGACCAGGTGTAATCAGAACCATCTGATAAATCGAGCCTAATCTTGAGAACCTAGAACAAAATGGCTCCCTCTTTTATTAATTTATCAATGTGGATGCCGGTTTGGAGATTGTAGAAAGCGGTTATCTAATGCTGTGCTTTTTAATAAATACACTGCATCTGCCTCATGCTTCTTTGTTATCAAAATGAATCAGAAAGTGGATGTTTGTGCTGAAGTGAGTCATTTGGAGATTTGAAAGAAAGTTTGCCTTAGACTATGTACTGTAACGTGCTCCTCATTGTGAAACAGATTGAAGGAATGCAACACTCACTGTGGGTCCTTGTGGGCCTATTGGTCCAACTTCGCCTCTGTCTCCCTGCAGAACAAAACAGATATTTATTTAATGGATGATTAAGTTTTATGTACATGTTGGCATTTATTGAACAAAAACAGTAAAGACTTATTGTCCACGTGATATACAAGACTATGCTTAGACATCACACCAAGAAGCCATCAGAGACTTCCACACATGCACGCATACACACATGCCCTCACGCAGATGTGATGCAGTGTTATTACATGTATTTGCTTGACTAACTGATTTAAATTGATTCTCTATCTCATTATCATATTAATTATACGCTGACTTTTTCATCTTAGGCTAAATAAGTGAGTGGGATGAACTCACCTTGTCCCCTTGTTCCCCTTTGAATCCCTTCTTTCCCTGCAGGCAAAAATAAAACACTGACTGAGAATTCTTTCATCGCCGATATTTACATATTATTCAGGTTTGGTTTCATCTTATTAGACTAAATTGGGATTAAATCATATGCATTTGACTGAGGGTAAAATAAGCAGCATCTCGTTGCTGTTGAACTGGAGATAATGATGGAGTGCACACCCGAGGTCCGATGACTCCTTGGATGCCTTGATCTCCATGCTCACCCTTAAAAGATAAATTGGATAAAGATATCATTCTATACATAGATGTCAGGGTTTTGGATTAAAATATAAACACGTTACATTCAAAAGAGGGTAAAAATATTTAAAATAAAATAAAAATACTTTATTTACCTTTTGGCCTGTTGGTCCTAATAAGCCGATATTACCCTGCAAAATAAATGTTCAAACACTGAAACACGAACAAGAATAAACTTCCAAGAAGATCCTTGCTGGCACTGCAGATGCTGATTGGCTTCATTAACAGTAGATTAATGTTAAATAAAATAAAATCATTTACTCCTGTTAATTGATTTCACCTTCAATGTTCATTCTGATGTACAGTACCTTCTCTCCTGGCTCTCCTCGAAGACCTTGAATACCTTGTATGCCAATTCCTTCTTCACCCTGAGTAAATGCATATTTGTCAGACCAATTATTATAGTCACTTATTTCCACAAGCCATTCAAAGGCAAAGCTGTAATTTATTGATTAACAATAGACATGTTTACCTTCTCTCCTTTCTGTCCTGGTATTCCTGGTACCCCATCAATGCCAATGGGACCAGGTAAACCCGCAATACCCTAATGTATGTGTATGAATGTGTGTGTGAAAAGGAGACACAGAGGGAATATGTAAAATATTCACAGATGACAGCTAATGAATAGTTTTTATTTGGTGTTTCAAATGTCTTTTTCCATGTGTACTAATGTTAACATTTGGCGAGTTTGCACTTACATCTTTTCCATTGTCACCTTTGTCTCCTTTCAAGCCCTGCTTACCCCGTAAACCCTTACAAAACACAATGTACCTATGAATTTTTTTTAATGCATATTTAAAAAATAAATAACAACTTTTTAATGGTAGCAGACAAATGTTTATTTATCATTTGAATTGAATTATGATAAAATCTTGCTCTCAATTAACATTTTTAACATAATTCATTTCTTTAATTTAAATGCAACCTTTTAAACCTTGCAAAACAACCTCAATACTCACTTTAACTCCAGGCTCCCCAGCTTCTCCCTACAAAGCACAAACAATACAAAAAACGCTGTTGTCACAATATGATTGATGTGATATGATATAATATATTATCATATTACAAACTGAGATGTCACTTGTACAGCTTGTATGATATGCTGTTGTTGGTTAGTCTGACGTTTACCTTGACAGACAGCCCAGGTGACCCAGGTGGTCCCGGCTGACCAGGCAGCCCTGGAGGTCCACTGACACCTGGTATACCAGGAGGCCCCTGGGGTCCCTGTAAAAAAAGAATGAATAGTAATAACAGAATTTTGTAAGTCAGCTGTTGGGGAAAAAAATTAATTGGCTTTTTTGATGACTCACTGATGATCCTGGTTCTCCTTTTCGTCCAGGCACAAAATTCGCATCTGCACCTGCTATAACATATCCGGGCTCTCCCTATGTGGAAACACCAAACTAGCATGAATCTTGATTTTGCATATACAACACCAAAAAAAGCCAGTTGAGAATAGGTGAGCAATCATCTGCTCCACACAACGACTCACCCTCTCTCCTCTCTGTCCTTTAGGACCTGTGAGTCCAGGAAGGCCCTGCCATCGAGAGAGACATCATAAGTAACTGCTAAATCAATTTATGTAAACAAAAATGTCATTATTGTAATCCAAATATCTGTGGTGGACCTACAAAGCCACAGAAAACTGAACCAACAGAATGCTTCAAAGGAAGGTTTTCCTTGTCTAAATAAATCATTTTGATCATACCATGTCACCTGGAACGCCTGGAGTGCCCTGAAAACAATGACAAATATTATTTGCACAGTCACACTGAATTGAAATAAACCATAACTCGGTCAGTGAAAAGTTTAGATTTTTCTTGCTGTAGTTACCCGTTGGCCGGCAGAACCTGGCGGCCCAGTTCTCCCTGGTCGTCCAGGCAACCCAGGAACACCATCTGTTCCAGGAGGTCCCTGTCAAAATAAGACATCACAGTCTCCTCCAGAAAATAAAATAATAGGCACACAAATCAAATCCACACACAAATCACTGTTGAGTTACTTCAATGAAAAAGTAAATACAACACCTGGAGTAATTTAATTTATTGGTCCTATGAAGACTTTGGAGTTATATAACTCTGGAGTTACATACCCAAAGGTCATTTCTCATTTCTAACATAACACCCGTCATCAATTATAGCAATTTAAATGTGTCTGTCATATGTTCTTCCTTTAGTTAACAAAGCCTATCTGTAAATCAGATAAAGTCCCAGTAAATCACTTTTACAAGCCCAGAAACATTTGTAGTAAACCACACAACATCTGCAAACCTGTAAACCTGTCAATAATACTGACTGGGGTTTTATGTTAAGGCCATCCTAAAGTGCTTCCTTCTTACACAAGTGTCTTTATGGCTCCAATCTGTGCTTTTCAGAATGATCTCTAACCTTTTTTGGTGCGTAAGTTTGAATTGAACGAGATAAAAAAGTATTCAGATATGCTGCCCCAACTGCAAAAAACATCTTTACAAAATACATTTTAAGCATAAGAGCACAGAAGGCTATTGGGCTTGATGTTTCTCATTTCAGTAAGTGATCACTGATAAGGATGTAGATGATGTAACGGTGACTGTGTGGTTTATAGTGTGTATGTGTGTGTTACCTTCTCTCCTTTCTCTCCTTTGGAAGACGTAAAAGGGTCATATTGTCCAGAGGTTTGCTTGAACCTCTACATACACAAAAAGAAGACGATGGATTATAAAGTGATCCTTTTAAATGAGAAGTCAGTCTTTTGTTGGCAAACAAACATTATGCTTTGGTTTTCATAATGGTCACTTGGTATGGTAGATTTATACAAATGTATATGAGGAATATACAAAAAGCTACCAGGTTCATTAAATTCAGCTCTATGTTCTCACGAAATTTAATTGGAATCAACACCCATGAAGGTATCTGCAATCTATCTAGAAAATAGGCCAGTAGGAAATCTATACAAATGTATGGAAAAAAGTGATTGATATTTAGAAAGTGATAGAAAAAATTAGATACATACCAGCCCTCCAAAACCAAAACCATCGCCCTGTGAGAGAATTAAATAAATATAAGAGATTTTGCATGAATTTCATGTTATTTTAATGTATTTAATGTGTTTCCATTCACCCACCTTTTCACCTTTCTGGCCCTGGAGGTACAAAGAAAATGATTACAAGATTAGTGGTGATTAATAAAGAGAAATGTGTTTTTGAGACATTTGGATAAATGTCAGCACATATCAGCGAGCTGTGGCTATGTTTGCGCTCATTTGTGTCATTTCAAACGATTTGGTGCAATGTGTCATTAATGAGAAAACATGATATGACAGTGATGATGATGATGATGATGACGACAGTGATGACGGTGATGAGGAGGAGATGGAACACCAACCTTGCACTGGGAGGCGCAGGGACCCTGAGGCTTTAGCAGCTCCTCTGGGTCATCAGTAGGGGTGTCTAACTGAGCAACCTGAAAATGGAGGAAAAGGAATTCACCATACATATTTCGTCCAGCTGTGATTATGCCACTGCTAAAACGTGAAAATCAAGTCAAGACTGGTAAATTGATTCTTTGTGTGTAGATTAAAAACTGATAGTATTTACACTTTTGTTGAATGTGGTGAAAATGCATCTTTGATTACCTCTACAGGTGGTTTGTACTTTACCTGTGATATCCAATTTTCCAAGTTTATCACCCAAAACACGTATTAGTGCTTGGTGTAAAGGTTTTATTACAATAGGGAATAAAAACTAAAATAAAGAGACTAATACATGTTAAACAATATCCTATATGATTTTCACCTTATCTCCCTAAACTTATGCGCATTTTTGTCTCACCTCATCGTGTAGTTTAAACTCAGCGAGGAGAGCCTCACTACATATACTACTGATAAATTCTCTCTCTATGGAGGGGAAATCATCAAAGGTCGGGGGGAAGAAGATATTCTTGTAGGTGGTGGGAGCTGCTATTTTATGCAGCTCCTCGATATCTGCATTAGCAACTCCAATTGCCAGGACACTGACACCTACGTATAGAGAAAGAGAGAGAGATCAATATAATCCTGTCTGAACAGCCTGACATTTGTAATAAAATGATACATGAAAATCTCACGTTGAAGGCTTTAGTTTATCTTTAAGCAAAACTGACCCAGGGCACGAGCAATTCTGGAAGGTGGCACCACGTCATCCTGGGCCCTGCCGTCTGTGATTAGAACTACAACATGGGCCACATCCTGCCTCATCCCCAGAGACTCCTGGAAGAGCTCCTTCAGAACATAGCTGATGCCTTTACCTGGAGGTTAACAAAAGCGTTATCAGCGAATAATTCCACATTACTGCTATAGTGCTGTAGTGCTTATCTACAATCTGAGTGCAGGTGGTAAGTAGGAGAACAAGTAATATGCCGCGCCAAACACATTTTTGCGAGTGTGTCTGTGTGTAACCTGTTTTGGTGTTGCCCCCTCCATAGCGTAACCCTCTGAGCGCCCTGAGCACAGAGTTTCTGTCTCTGTAGTCACTCAGACGGAATTCGATTCGAGGCTCGTCGCTGTAATGAACCACTGCCATCTGAGGGGACGAGCGACAGTGAAACACACGCAATCTTAACAGAATTTTGTTCACAGTTTCAATGGCTTGAAATTCTGAAGTCGCTCTTAATCCTGCTCCTGACCCACAGCACTCCACATTTTCCATCTCTGCCTGCTCTACCTACTCTAATTTAATTCCATTCTCCTAATTCAAATCCATCTTCCTCAGACACACTGTACATCTCTCCATAAATTACATTTTATTCTTCCACACTGACAGGATTGCATTCTCCTCCGCTATGGCTGCCACTCTTTATTTTGCAAACCATAAGCAATATGGGACTGTACTTTATTTTTTTCCCCTCCTGCCAATCTTCCAGTCTTATTCTCCACACAAATTACACTCTAGCTAACGGTACAGCGTTAAACAGGAGACTCACTGGGTTTTTTTTCACTGGCAGTGGTTTTAAACCTTCAAGGCAACTATTATCATTTTGAAAAGCTTCACTCGATAGATGTTTTGCACCAAAAAGAGGAAAAAAATGGATTAAGGAAACAAAAGAATACAACACATACACAAGATGGTACAAGAGTAAACAATGGAGTTCTTATAGTGACACACGTACCTGTGTACCATGAGGACCAACAACAGGGAAGTAAGTGGCCACCCGGAATATGAAGTCTTTCATCTTGATAAAGTTATTGGCACCAATGCTTGAGGACTCATCCACTAAGAATACTATATCTGCCTTTGCTTTACCACACACTGACAAAAACAAACACATAACATACAGACAAAAGTTCACATTTATAGGCTTTATGGGCGAATGAGGCAACACTTACATCATCAAGCCATCTCTCTTAAATACCTGGTTTGGGTGGAGTTGTGTTTTCTGCACTGAATATGGTGGCTGCCGCTGTTTTGGCTTTGGTGACACTTGGTTGGCCTGGAGGCTTCTTGGTTGTGAGCGTGTTAGTGGGAAGCAAAGGAATGGGGTTCCGAGTGTTCCTGGTGGTTGTTTGGGTATCGGTGGTGTTGATGATGGTGGTGGTCTGTGAAGCAGTGGTGGAGGGAGTGGCGGTGAAGGAATGGGGGGCCACTGTGGCTGGCACAGACTGACCTGGTGCCTCTGGAGGATGCTTTCCCACTAAGATGACGAAGAGAAATTAGCAAAAAGAAAAATTGTCAGTAGAGATTTAAAAAAAGATATTTATCGATGAAACATTCAAGTAATTTCTTACATATTCTCTGATAGACTGTGCTGATAGGCCCCTCCACCTCTCCATACAAAGGTCTGATGGTAAAAATATAGGTCCTGCCATACAGCAGATCACCAATCTTATAGTAAGTGAAACCTGGGCCCAGGACCTCTGATTTAGTGTCCAATACTGAAAACAGAAACAAACATTACACATTTTAACTTCAACCTTCATCATGTAATTGATTTTGTGTCGTGACTAGTGAATTTTTAAGGTGACAGAAAGATGGGTGATAACATGAGCAAACAGAGGATGATACTCTTTTTGTTTATTATGTAGTCTGGGGAAATATTATTATTGGAATGAAGACGATATATCTGTGTTGCATTTTAAAGTAATCATATCAGTCTTTTATTAAAATCAGACGCATTTCCCCCTGTTTGCAAATAACCTGCATGTACGATAAACCATGAATATTGGCTTTGTGGTGTTTTTTCTTAATGTTTCCACCTTTAACAAAAGGGTGCTTATGCTGAGACCCAATGCACAATGCAATAACATGTGGTGTCACGTTATATATCCCTTGCAAGACCTCTGGGACTGTGGAACAAATTATGATAGCTAGTGTCGTACTTGGAACCCAATCAAATAGATATTGAGTTTTCAGACAAACAGCACCTTTAAACAAAGCAGTGCTTATAATCAGGCTCAGTACACACTGCAATAAAAATTTTGCCACAAAAAGGATTAAATTACGATTGATGTTAACATATTGCTAGATTAAGCGTGTTTTGTTATATTTGTGTTGGTTGATCACTGACCAGAGATGTGCCTCCAGGAAAGAAGATAACCAGAGATTCCTGCTACGCTCGTCCAATTCAGAACTGTGCTACTGTCTGTAGTGTTCAGAGCAGCAAAGCCAGTCACTTTTGGAAGATCCACTGAATCAAGTATGACAGATAAAGAGAGGAAATAAATCAGTGAGAGTGGCCAAAGCCAATCAAAGCAAGCTGTCATACAGTACACTGAAGAATTTTAAAAAATTCAGTGGCCACATTTACATTCGTAGTCTATAAATTATAGATGAACATGGAGAAGGTCCAAGTCTGACAGCACATCAGTGTAGATAAGAAAAATGCCCATACAACACTGAACCTAAACAGGAAGTTGTTTTTTTGCTTGCCTTCACCCAAGAGCAGCACCCCTAGAGGTGGGAGGTATTAAGAGTTCTGCTCCAGGTTACTTTTAACACATTTTATTTACAGTTTAATGTTTTTAACTTTCTGCCTTTTTAAAATTTATTCATACATTTTCTTTTTTAATCTTTTAAATATGTTTGACCCAGTTCGTACAGCACTTTGACACAGCATTAGTGTTTTTTAAATGTGCTGTATAAATAAACATGACTTCAGGTGGGGGCCTCCATTAAATATCAGTAAATCATGGTAGACAGGATGGTGAACTTTAAATGACTATATATCCCTCCAAATCCTTTGGTAAAGAACTTTTGTCTCGTGCTGTTTCTCACTGTTTGGGGTTTGCAGGACTCACAGGTGCGTGCAGTGACCAGGACTGGGCTTCCCTCTCTGCTGTCCACCATGGAGGCCAACTGGATTTTATAAGCTGTGCTCTCCCGCAGGTCATGGATAGTGAAGGTGGTGGAGTCAGCAGATACCAGTTGGGACTTTTCCTCGCCCCCTTGTGGAGGGAATAATCAAATATGCCAAGATGCACAAAAGACAGAAAAAAAGGAAACATGTCTGCATGTGCGCATACATGCATTCGTGGTTGTGTGTATCAGGGTGTATGCAAAAATAACTGACTGTTTATATGGTCCCTTACCCAAGAAGGGACTCCAGGAGATTCTGTATCCAGATGTTCCTGGTCTTTCCTTCCAGGCCAAAGTGAAAGAGTTGACACCTATGTCCACAACCTTCACCCCCTTCACTGCGTGGATTAGTTCTGAGTCTGAGATAGCAGCTGAGAAAAAACACAACACACAAAGGTAAGCAGATTTACAGTTTCAATATAGTTCAAATGTAATTGTTTTTCCATATTCTAATCAATACAAATCATGACACTGAATATATTTATTACAGATTTTTGATCAAGGGGAGAGATGCAAGATGCACACAGCTCGATGGAAATCGGTACAAATCTCCAAATTAACAAAGGTGTGAGGACTGTTACAGCACATTTCAAGGATGTGAAGGAATGTGATATAAGACTATATGAAGAAATGTGCTAATATGGAGATTCATGAAGAGATGACATGAACAGCTGCTGGTATAGTGGGTGTAACTAGGTTGTATAAGGGTTATTTTTTAATTTTTCATTAACAAAGAATCTGAATCTGAAAATCAGAATAAAGTGAATATGATGGCATTGCAATATTCATATACTATCCATCTGTCAGTGTAATAAATCAAGAACATATTGACTTTAGACCTGCAGACCTGGACTGACTGACATCGACAGGGACTGTGGTTAAATTGGGAAGAGGAAAGTACATGACCTGTCAGTCAAACTAAGACACCACGAGCGTGCCAGGGTGCTGGGTGAAGAGCTTCACTGTCCACCCCATTTAATTACAATATCAAGTCTTTAAGTTGCAGACAGCTACACAGAGCCAAGTAGGAATTAATGGTAAAATAAAAACAAACTGCGACGTCCACTCCTTTTGTACCTGTGAGCTGAGACAGGGAGATTTCTGGTCCCTCTGCATTGCCGTACACTGCACAGATGCTGACGATGTAGGTAGTCTGTGGTTTCAGGTCTTTGATACGATGAAAAAGAACGCTACGATCCAGGTAATGAGACTGGGCACTGGTATCATCTACAAGCATGTTCACACAGTACACTATTACATGAAGGAAAACGTACTAAACTTTATATGTTTAAAGATTATGAATCCATTACTGTTAATAAACATATATGGTGGAGAAATACAATTAAAACATAGCGCTTTTCTTGTAATATGGCAGCACAGAAGAAACACCCCCATTCCACAGCTTAAAGAGGGATGAGGCAGAATTAAATATGTTTCAATAACCTGTGATCCAAGAAAGTCGGTACTCAGTGGCTCCGACAATGGGACTCCATTCCACATCAATGGAGGTACTGGTGTAGGATGTCACCTTGAAGTTGGACACATAGCCCAAGGGAGCTGAGAAAGAGAACATGAAGACTCTATATTTTAAGTCATTGTGAAATGTACACATGACCTCATGGAAACATATTAGTACAGATTAATACAAAAAAATCAAAAGTACAGGGAAGAACATGCTATTTTATATTGTTCAAGGTTTTTCATAGACATTCCGAGTCCAAATAAAACTTCTGCCTGGACTTTTGTGTGACACCTCAACTTGCAGAGCTGCGGACTCAAGAGTCACTGACAAGTACAAGAGATGACAGGGACTGTGGTTAAAATGGGAAGACTAAAGTACAAGACCTGTCAGTCAAACAAAGACAGAGAAAGGTTTCAACTTTCAACAAAAGCCTAGGGGACTATTTGATTTTGACCCGGCACCGTAGAACCTGGATGAATGAGATGTCTCTATACAGATTGTACTTGTGGAGATATGTCATTAGTGTTATTGGTATTTTACCCCACAAATGGAAATGGGACAGGTCCTTCATGTTCACCTCACTTGCACTACGGCTAAGAAGCGTCATCACTGTTACTCACAAGTTCGGAAGGTAGCGGTGATTCCAGGCCCGGCTACAGATCCAAACAGCACATAAAGAGTCAGGACATACTCAGTGTCATGAGCTACATTCTTCAGCTGGTACTCTGTGGTGCTGCCATTCAGAGCCAATTGCCTGGTGCGGTCCCGACCCACGAACTCTGAAAGTGATAGATTTCAATTTTATTCAGTAGCTCCATGGGCAAAAATACATTTTATATACTTGAGACCTCAGTAGTTTACGGTTCTATCTGGCATTTTGATTGAAAGTGAGTTAAGCACATAAACTTAGTCAGTGAAAGATGCTTCATGTTCTTGTGGGGTTATTTTTGTATCTTTCAAATTTATGGGTTTATAATTTCTGAAAGTTATTCTACATAAGAGGTCAGCTAGCCAGAGTGGCAAAACTTTAAAGCCCTGTATCTCAGGGCAGATAGAACCTTATAATTCTAAAGTCACGTACTGCTGCAGTACTGGGAAATGGTAAAAGAAGTGACATTTCTAAAGCTCTTGCTAGTGTCAGGCTGTCACTGGGTGAAAAAGAGCCAGAACATCAGATAAAAAACATTGTGAGCTCATACACCTATCGCATTTGTGCAGAAATATAAAAGGGAAGATACCATCACTGTCTCCTTCTCTTGCAGGAGAAGGGCATCATGAGCCTGTCTGGTGAATCTATAGACTTGTGTCATGACATATGAACACATGAGCGAGTCACGAGATATACCTGGTGTGGTTCCCCAGGCCAATCGGTAGCCTGTGGCCCCAGGGACACTGTTCCACGAGATGACAGCGCTACTGGTGGTTACAGCCGATACCTTCAGAGTCTGGACTGCACTGCTTTCCACTGAAACACAGAGAAACATCTAAATCTAACCTTTCGAGTGTGCGTCATATATGCTATCTTATTTCCACACTCTCCATATATCTAGTTACATGTTTTAGCTGTGGTGGTGGTGACAGGACCCTCAGTGTCTCCAAAGATTGGGTTGATGGTGATGGTGTACTCAGCGCCTGTGTTAAGACCCTGGATCATGTAGAAGTTATAGGTGTCCCCAAGGTTTATGTTCTCTATGTGGCCATCTAAGAGACACAAAGAGGCACAGAGGCACGTGAATAACAGAATAACATAAAATGATATCAGCTTTGACAGAAATATACAGCAACTTAGCAGCAACCACTCAAATCTGTATTTCTGTAGGGGTTCAGATGCAAGAGAGGCCAACAATGCAAGCCTACAGTACCTGGGGACTCCCATGTCAGACGGTATCCTGTAGCACCCTTGACTGGTGCCCATCTCGCCTGAACAGTGTCTGTGGTGGCGTTCTGTACCAGGAACTTCTGAACCGGTACCAGCTTTACTGTTGAACACACCCCCATCCACACAAACACATTTATAAGAAAATATATCGTATTAGAAATAGGCTATAGATGTATTACCACACCAATCAGTCCATTTTATCAAACCCAGACCATCCTCTTTAAGGAATTTGATATTATCCCTTCACTGACTCAGGCTTCCAAAAATTAGATGCAATACATATAAGTATTAGTTTTTTCCACAAGCAATTAACTCAGTATAAACAGTCCGTTATTGAACATAAACATACTACAAAACAGAGACAAATGAGAGATTCATGTTACTGGTTAAAGGCATTTTTTTCTTGAGCAATATCGCCCTGCTGTGGTTATGTTCTGCTACTACACCTCAGCGTTTGTAATATCCTTGCTTTAAACTACAGTACATACCTGTACATTAGGCAGACCTGCTGTTCTGTGTCTAATGCTTGGTTTTCCTTCCCTGTGTTTTATAGTCTTTCATATTGTAATTCGTGTTTTTGTCCATTACAGACTCTTTCTCTTTAAATTATCAGTGATGTGAAGTCAATGTTTTGATCATTATCTTGGTCATGAGCAAGAGCCAACCCCTTCAGGTACAGACAGACATAACTGTAACCGATACTAATTACTGTGTACATGGGTAAAGAGAGGCAAAAGGCTTACATGTCTTGCCAACTACAGAAACAGGCTCGCTTGGTCCCTGGGGGAAAACAGCATAAATACTGACAGTGTACTTCTTATCCTCCTCCAGGCTGTCAATCACATGGGATGAGGCGTCTCCAGGAAGCAGCTGCTCATAAGTAAATCCTGGTCGGTTGGCTGCAGTTCAATCATAAATCCGACAGAATTAACACAGAGAACCACACCTCAAAGTCAATTTTTTTCCAAGTGCATGAAAAGCAATTCCGAAGTGATTATAGCTTTCGTTCGACAAAATCTTCTCTGCATGTATGTATTTACTCTCAATGTAGTTATTACAAGAATAATATAATCAAATGTGGCTGTGGCGTCCACTAGTGTTAACTGCACTGGTGTATGTTATCATACATCTTGGGATGAAGATTTTGAATCCGCTGAGTTTCCCTAAAGGGGGCGTCCAGGCCAGGCGGAGAGAGAAGAGACCCTCCTCAATGACACGGAAGTTTGTCACCGGAGGTAAAGGAGCTGAAAGGCAGAGACTTGTTGCTCAGAGGAGGTATAGTGTATCTGTGACAGCAACTGTTTATGTTTTTGTGTGCTGGTGTGTGGGACCCACTTGTCTGGATGGTGATTGTAGCAGAGTCTCCTATGAGGCTGGGGTAGATGGCATAGACAGTGAGGGAATATTCTGTTTTAGGAGCCAGCTCTGTCACCACTGTTGTGCTCACATCGCCCTTCAGGTCAATCTGTTACAGAAGAGACAACACACGCAGAGAGGGACTTACAGAATGAGTCAAAACACACACACACACACACATACACTCTACCATCATGTACACACACAGTACTTAACCTGTCTCTGGTGTACTGTAAGGAGTTGTCCCTTGGAGTTGAGAGGGATCACCAGGAGGCGATATCCGGTGACATCACCTGTGGCTGGACTCCATGTTAGTCTGACGGAGCTGTGGGCCACCTCACTGACATGCAGGTCGCGGGGGCCGACTATAGGCTCCTCAACTGAATGCGTGAGAAGGTATACAAAGAGAAAGGGACAGAGGAGGAGAGGAAGGGATGGAAATCAAGGACAAATTTGTGGATTAAAACAGAAATAGAAATATATACATTTTAATGCTTTTCATGCTTCATGTTACAGCAGTTTCCTCCCCTTTTTTCCACTCACCGGGCGGGGCAGTTTTCACAGGGCGTGGAGGTTCAGATGCAGTGAAACACACTCTGCGGGACAGTTTGGGGAGGAACGTTTCCAGGTGAGAGAAGCCAGTGCCTAGCAACAGGTGCTCCTCCTTGGGCTCCGACACAATCCTCCTGAGCTCTGACTCGTCAGCTCCCCAAACGCCTGGTCAGGGCACACAGGTAGATGATGAAAGAGGGTTTGGGACAGAGCAGATAGCACTTTTTACACACGTGGTGTAAAACGTTATCATACATTAAACATTAAACATTAACATTAACATTAAACACAAATGTATGCCAATTACAGCACAGCAATTTACAGAAAGATGTACGTATATACTAGTAGACAAGATGTATGAGGTCCTTCTCTGTGGGAGTTATGAACAAGAGGAGCAGGCCTTGGTATCAGAGGTGGGGGGAGGGGGGGGGGAAGACACACAGAAACGTCTAATGAAAAATGGCTGCAATTAGCTCACCATTGGCTAATGAACTGTAATTATTACACCGCTCCCAGCTGAGGAGAGTATGATACAGATGTGTGTGTCTGTGTGTGTGCAGCATACTGTACGGGCAGTAAGAAGAGAGAAGAGAGAAAATCAGGGAGTTAGGGTGTGTGTGAGAGTGTAGGTTCACTAGTAGACACTGTAGGCAGGAATTGACAAGTAGGGGTCCGTATGATTTTAGCAACATTAGCACATTTTCAGCAGTTAATAGACTTGTGCATGTTTACACATATATCGCGCTTCGTAGTATATCCGTATTCTCAAATATAATGTTAATTAAAAAATATATCCATGTTTAATAAAATGTTGCATAGGACAGCACTTTTTAAAACATTTTTACACAAATAGGCCAATGACAATTAGATGATTAGTTTATGACTAGTAAAAATAAGAAGACAACTAGTAAAAATCTGTAGTAAAGAAGCCCCAAGTCGATATAATATAATATACATTCCTGACTTGCCCTATGGCTCTAACATGCAGTATCTGATAGAGGAGCTGACTGTCACATAAATCCAGTATACTGTAGATGTTACTATACACAGATACAGCACGTATACTTGCATGAACGCACCTACACAGAATCTCTCATGCACTCACACACACACACACTCCCAAATACCCACACCGAATCCAATGAATTCAAATGCACCTGACATGAATTTCTAACTGCAAACACTGCAGATAAGACAGGGAGCTTAGATAGAATCTGAGGGCCGCTGCAGTGGTGATGTTGGAGGAATTTACAATACCGCATTTTTCCATACTCACCTACAGCGAACAGAGAAATCCCACTGTCAGCGACTCCTTTTGCTGCAACGTCTACGTGGTCATCCGACAGCCCATTTGTGATCAAAACAGCAATCTGTGCAGCAGCGTGACACAAAAGCACAAGTGAAGGTCATTCCACATAATATAAAGAGACCTTAAAATGAAGACCTTAAGACCTTAACATGAACAGTATCTGTATGCAAATCCACAATTACAGCCCCAAAGCCCATACATATAACAAATCACACTTATTGAGTGATCTGGTCACATACGCTGTTTGATGTTTGATTACGAAGTGACATCTTACATAACAATACAGTATACATTTAATATAATATTCCGGCTTTTAGAGGTTTTCCAGAACTTCCTTCCAAAATAGGAAAAATCTCTACTGTGGTTTAATAAATGAAAGATCAACTGAAAATGTAATTATGAATCACCAATCTCATCAGGTCCATGTTGCCGCAGTTACAAGACAATTTGAATTAGCATCATAATTATTGTGTTATGGATCCGTTTTAGTAGTTCTGCTCTGTATCTGTTTTGCTAAATCTACGGCTTGTATCCATGGAGATTCGAGTCCACCCTGCAGACAAAATTTCGTTTTTCATCCTTGTAAACAGTAATACTGAAAAAAAGCCCCTAAGGACCTCTATCTAATATGCTCTAGCTCATAATTGAAGACATAATTAAATAAATGAAACCCAAACACAAAGTGGAATTCAGACATGCCAGCTTGAAACTGAGATTTGTTAAACTGCCTGTTAAGAAAAATGTAGTCAGGTCATTGAAAGTTCACGCCTCAGTCGATGAGGAGCGGGCTGAACTGCATCAATATGAGAACATGGCTTTTTTTTTGCACATGCGCCGGATTTACAGTTCAATGCATCAGCCTAACACTCAGGGATGGAGGCTATGATTAATATGATTGGTTTGCTGTATAAGACTGTGAGGGAATTATTATAGTTAATGGAAAAGAGAAATATTGTGGATTTGGTTTTGTGAAAACACTACTGACACATGTTAATTTAAGATGCTTACTGTTGCAAACAATGGACTGTGATCTCAAATTGAACACCGGCCTGTTTCAGTCATGCACTCAGTACCCAATTACGTACACCTGTACAAGCTGATGCAAGACAATACAACAGCTTTGCCCTTCGTCCTGTCTCTTGTGAGACTGCTTCATGTGTACTGACTAGCCTTTCCTCTTCTTCTCTGAAAATAACTTGTGCAACACACTTGCTGGAAGACAAACAATGCTGGTGTTTTAACATCTCAACAGCAAAAGCATTGTACCTTTGGGGCATGGTCCCGAGTGATGGCAGGGCTGAAAACATGGTCGACCAGAAACTGGAGCGCATCACCTGTCCTCCTGTCTCCACCATCATAGGGAAGATCTCTGACGGCTCTGAGCACCTCCTCCAGCGAGCCGTAGTCACTCAAAGCAATCCGCATCCTTTGAGGACAGAGTTACAGAGACACATAGTCGAGATCGTGTCTTCTTGTCTGCTTTTTTGTCAACCATGGATGCGCAGGTGCTTGTGCTGTAACATTACCTTGGGATATCCCCGAAGACGGTGACCCCGAATCGAACCCCCTCGGCTCCCACCACGCTGTCATTGAAGGAGGAGATGATGGCCGTGATGAAGTCTTTCACACTGGAGAAGCCGGTGTGTCCTACAGTCCATGATTCATCCACCAGAAACACAATGTCTGCCTGCACCACTGACCTGCATGCTGAGCCGGGGGGGAAATAATAAATAATGGGTTAACGAGTGTGTGTGGAAACACCAATGAGTGGAGGAATGTTTGATTGGTGGGCAAGAACCTAAAACAAATCCCAGGATAGCTGTTTAAGCTTACTGTGTAACCTTTTACAGTCAAATTAGTTATTTGGATAATAATTTAAATAATACGGATTTTACAGTGGAAAATACTGTGGATTTCTACTTTTTAAGGCAATAATGTTAAAAGGTAAAAATAAGATTATGTTAAAGATGTGCTTAAATTGCTGTCACCTCGAAAACATTTGTGTATTTCATAGAAAGTGGTAATGGAATCTTAAGTTTGATGTTCTATTCCTACATTGACCACCAGACGGCAGTCTTGTTCCATGAAGTTGAGGGTCTTCATTTCACTTCTGTCATGCAGCCAGAGACACAAGAATCCCTATGAATTTTTAATGAGACACAAGTGAGCCAAAGACACTATCAATATTCTGAGCACTCCAGCAATAAAACTTTAGCACAGCGATGAGGAACGCTTCGAATAATAAGATAAACACATCCGAAATCAGGGTCAGTCCCTTCGCTCAGGGAAGCAAACACATTTAACTTAAGAATCTGCTGTGTTTGGAGGGATTCTGAAGCCACACACACAGTTACATTCATATGAACACACACCACATGCAAACACACATTCGTACACACGGGCACAATTGTGCAGCGTCTGCATACACCCTCCAAAGTCAATATTCTGGCATTACATATGCAATAAACCACAGTGACGACAGCATTGATTAGGCCAGTGAATAAGAGATAGGCACCGCTGATTGTCCTGTAAGTGATAAGTCAGCTTCTCTGCCCGTCCGCTATTTCATTACCAAGCTTTCTCTCCTCTATTATCTCTGCCTTCCCTTGGCTGCAATCCCAGAATTCAGTGGGGGTGACATATGTCTGCAGCTCATGGCGACCTAACATTATGTTCTCTCTCACACAGCTATACATCTCTGCCCATGCAGCACGGAAACAAAATATGAGTGGAAAACCATTTTGGATAATTTGCCACTTGGAAGCTAACTATCCCTACACAAACGCTACAGTGTCATATATTCAGCAATGATGGGTTCTATAACTGATGCAAAAAGGTGATGGGGTACAACGATGTTCATCCTGTATTTTCCTTATTCTGTTCCGGGTCTTATATAGGCAGATAACCAACCTAGCATACACACGTAGCTGTTCCATTTATGTGTATCAAGGTACATTTTCTACCCCACGGATTTCTGTGAAAGCTCATAAAACATGTTGGAGACAATGAACCAAGGAAGCAGCAGGGGGATGGTCACTGTCAGACAGGCACAGACTGAGGTGGAAAACAAGATCAATTATCCGGAAGTTTCTGCGTCTGGGCCAGCAGGTGAGAACCACATGCTTAGGATAAGGAGACAACACATGCTGAGGGATTAGGAATATTTTATTAAAGGTTATCCTTGCTCCTATCTCAAAAGTTACATACACTTCTATGTTATACCACAATGGCTTGTATGCATTAGATGCAGATCGGCGGTTACACGCACAGCAAAATCTACCAAGAGAGAAAGAGTGTGATGTTATGAACAGCATGAAAGATGAACACAAAGGTTCACATTTTGTCCAGACAAAATGATCTGAAAAGTTGCTGTCAAGTGTCAGCAGAAGAAAAAGTGAGGAACAATTGCAATAGTTTGCAAAAGAGCACAAGAAAAACAAACAAAACCCCCCAAACTGATAGTGTCTCATAGTCAATGCATCACAGAATGTCCACAGAGGGATGATTACATCGCTCTTGTCCAAAGATCAATTTCCAGCACCGTGTTCCAGCCCCGTCAAAAGTGTCGGTCTGTCGATGTAAACAAGCAAGTCCAGTAGATTTAAGACCTCAGTCTACTCTGCTAATGTGGTGCTTTTTATGTCGTCCATAACTTAGTTGAAAACAGTGGCACAGAGGGAGCCGTGTAGAATATTCTGAAAGCTGGTTGATTTCTGGTATAGTGTCTCCTCAGCAAATCAAAGCAATTGTATCCTGGATTTTCTGTTTTTAATTGGTTCTCTTAATAGTTTTGACAGAAAGTTCCAGATTGATTTTTGAGTCAAAAAACTGATTTACCTGCTTCCAAATGGATGCAACAAAACAGCAAGATCATGTATAAAACATCGGTCTAAGCTGTCAGATAACCACTGACTTCAGATTGTTGGTTCTAACATCCAAACAAATCCTTATTCTGAAACTCACACCACTCATCCCATGTGTATATCAAAAATTGTGTGTCAAAGGG
>OMOW01037398.1:1923-12356 GCA_900312555.1 Lamprogrammus exutus
GTTATTTTTTTTTCAAGCAGAAGACGGCATACGAGATTCCGATCTGTGACTGGAGTTCAGACGTGTGCTCTTCCGATCTCTTTGAGACACTGGATGTGATATTGTGCTATACAATAAAATAAAATAAACTTGACTTGACTGACAAATCTTACAATACTTATGAAGTGGGGTAGTTGCATGTAGGACTATAGGCGATGCGTTATATATTATTATCTTATTTCAGGTTTCAATGGAAATTCTTACTCTACGATGTGAATAAATACACCTTTGCGTTACCTTTGGAGTAAAAGGAGAAATAGTTCCCTTTGAATGTGGAATACAAGTAGGAATAAGTCTCCCAAATTAAAATACTCAAGTAGTCTACCATGGCTCCCCACATTCTAATTATTTATCTTACACTTTATACTAGTAGTATTACAGTTTGTAACATGCAATTATTGTACTAATAAATGTATTTTATGTGTACTTTTTACTTGCCACTTATGATGAGGTTTAACAGACTGTTTGGTGAAGTTTGTCAGGCTATATGTTTATCATACACACCACATTTCTCCTGCGTGGCCTGGCTCCTTGTTTACGTGTCAGTTCATAAAGTGAGTCATTTTTTATTTGTATTTCTTCTTATTTTGGGACATTTTCACGCAATCAAATCAGTACGTTTTAGAGATGCACCCATTGCGAACTACTAATCCCATGATGCATTTCTTTTGAGCCTACAAATCAACGCCGGGTATTTGCTTGAACCAATCAGAGCGCAGAGAGCTGCCTGCGTCACGTTCTCTGACCTCACATTTTAGGGTATTTTTTCTGAGCGAGACAGCGGCTGGCGGCGCCATATTGAAAGACTCAAATTGTATTATTAAACGGTTAAAACGTCAAATATAACGACATGTTGTACTTGGAGGATTATCTCGAAAGTGAGTAGCGGCTTCTTACACGTCACCACTGGCCTTTCTGGCGCATATTGCGCGTTAAATGTGTGTTATTTCTTGGCTGTTGGGCTCCGGTTGTTAGCCTAGCCATGCTAGCAGGTTAATGTCTTTTTCTTCTCCTGGCAGTGATCGAGCAGCTTCCCATGGATCTCCGCGACAGGTTTACGGAAATGAGGGAGATGGACCTGCAAGTTCAAAGTATGTACGCCACGGCGTGGCGAGCAGCTATGCCCACCGAGCTGCTTTATGTTTAAATTCTCTACAAACTGACAAAACGTTCACGGTTTACACTTCGTGCACCGCACTCAGGCTCTGCGGGGTTTAAGTCTGGAGTTTTAGCTTGACAACGTTATTAGCCACTAGGCTATCTCTGAGATTAGCACACAAGCTAACTAACCGGTTAACAGCGTCAGACGCAGCAGAGCACTGTTTGGGTCTATTTTGACCCGTTTTGGCATTTCAGACGAGTAAAAACATCCGTAATTACATTATTTCAGACTGAAACTGCACCTTAAAATCACGCCCAATGTGCATGAAATGGAAATATTAGTGAACTTACACTAACTGAAATATATTTGTGAAGGTAACGGCTGCAATTGTTATCGCCGTTCAGGGACCCTCATTCACTGAAATGCATAATATCATTACAATTAGATATATTATGCTGAAATGTATTAATGAGGTCAGTGATGATTGTTTACTATAATGGATGTAATAAAGCCTGCATTTGGAGAATGTTTGTGGCTTCCTCGCATGAAGTAAACTGTTGAAATGTATTTGCTAACATAGGACAGTGAAATGATGTGATAGTGGAGGTTTTCTTTACAAACATACGAAACATTCTCCCTGCTCTTTGGAACACAAAATGAAGAAGTAGGTTAATCATGTCTGATTGGATGTTTATGGGTGCAAAATAATTTTATGGTTCAAAATGTGGTGTAGAAACTAATTATTAGGGCATAAAAATAACCTAGTCCATACTCTAAAGAGATCAGTATGTAAGGGTTAACTGTTATCAAAGTAGTGGAAAGTGGACGATGTGTTTAGGTTTGGTAAGAGTGCACGGCACCAGCAATCAAACTTTTGTACTCCAGCGTATTAGTCAGTATAAAGTCAGACTTATTTTGGTTCTAGCATCTGGAAAGACGTGTTGTTGGTTGGTAATGAAGACGTGACAGGAAGTGTTTATTTTTATTTTTTAACAATTTATTGGGTTTTCAAACATGGAGAGTACAGAAAGGGGAATGTGAAGAAAATTGAAAAACATGAATCAATGTAAAACTTAACTCGCGTGAGTACATCAAGGTGACAGTTGTGGTTTACAATAGAGAGAACAGAACACTGTTTGACAGATGCATACGTGAGTGATTGTTCATGATTGATTTCAGCTAGCCCCAACATACAGTATTTCTGGTAACATCTGAATGTGAACTTAAGGGTCTCCACAAACTCTGTGAAGGGGGACTAAGTCATGAAGAACTGATTTTATTTGTATTCTGCTGTAATTAACGTGACAGTTCTTTGACTCTTACTGAGAAGCCATGCATTGTTTGTTTCTGTCCTGTCCAGATGCTACAGACCAGCTGGAGAAGAAAGTGATTGAGTTTTTTGTAAACGCAAAGAAGAACAAACCAGAGTGGAGGGAAGAACAGATGGAGGTTATCAAAAAGGTCAATCAGACGTTTAACATCCACACAGTTACTTCACAGGTGGTGTCTCCACCTGTGGGGTCGTACATTAACTTCTGTGAATAATCTTGATTGTAATTACGATTAGAATTTGAACTGTGTTTATTTTCTGGTCGTATGTTGTTGGGGGGGCCTTGTCTCAGTGAAAAGGTGCTATGCCAACAAAGTCTTAAAAAACGAATTTTGATTTTTGTTCTAGAAATATGTAGGTATCCTTTGTTAAGGACGTCACTCTCACCACGGTCCCTGATCACCAAGCTGTAGTGACACCAGTTCAGTCTGCGTTCTTGTTAAATGGTGTAAATGTGTCAACGACTGCTTGTTCCACATCAGCAGAGATGAGATGAAAACACTACAACAGTGATTAAAAGGATCCCACCACTGTCTAACGTCAAACTAACTTTACCACACACACACACACGTTTCTGTGATCACGCTGCAGGACACATCTACCATCGCCTCAGGATAAACAGGCTGACCTCACCAGCCCCCATGATTACCGTAATTACTCCAATAACAACAACACCACCATAATGTGGAGCTCCGCACACTGATATGTTTAAATAACTCACAGCTTATGATTTGGTGATCACATGAAGGTAAATTGGGATTTTGATTTGAATTTGATTGTGCAGCCCCCATTACAGTATTACTATGTACTTATCCAAAACACAGAACAGAGTTCAACATTTCCTCACGGTTTTAGTCGTTCCACATCCCAACAAAGATTGTGAATGTTTGCATTGACTTTGCCTCTACCCTGTGTTTCAGGATTATTACAAGGCTTTAGAAGATGCAGATGAGAAAGTACAGCTGGCCAATCAAATTTATGATCTGGTGAGTAAACGTGGTCACTACCCCAACAGTCCTGCTACAGAAATGTGTGTGTCCAGCCTCACTGAGATCAATGAGACTAGCAAATTGGCTGGGCTTATGCTTTCTGGGTGATAAGCCCACTATCACGTTCCTCTTTTGGTTTGTGCTGCTTGTGTTGTAGCTTTGACAACAGAGGAAACAGATTGTTTACATGACCACCAAGGTTAAAGAAAACTATAAAATATAAAAAGTGTTCTCGTCGGCCGAGTCGTAAATAACATCTTCATACGACACTGTTGAATTATGAGTCGTTCTCAACCTAGTAAACAATTCTAGATTTGTTCTTCTGTATATGAACCTCAATTATGAATACAATGTTAATTTCTGAAATGTATATAACTTTTAAAGATTTGTTTTCTTGTGGTTTAGCAGAGCTGAGTCTCAAATAGCTCAAGCTTGTCTTGACTACTTGCTCTGCATGATACTACTGTGTACGTGTCTGGATTCATATGTTATGTTGTCCAACCACCACTAGATGGCAGCCACTACCAAATCGTAAGAAGCTGTGATTTATTCAAACTAGAGCAAAGCACCCTTCAGGCCCTTCAGGCGCTTTTCCTGTCCATCATCTGCACCACCACCACCATCCTGGTGCCATCGTTGAGAGTTGGATCAGGCCGGGTTGTCTACCCACTGTGCTGTGTGTCAGCTCCTATGACTCCGCCTCTGTATCCCTGTCTGCTCTTTGAACATTTGTATATTTTCTTGCCGACCCTCCTGTAGCATCCTCCCCCTGATATTTCACCCCAGCCCTACCCATCACCCCTAACCTCAGCCTCATGTTGTACGTGAACTTTCGTTAACTTTAGGTCATTGTTGCCTGACTTTTGTGGAGATTTATTTGCTCAAGCCAATCTCTGGCCAATGGTGCTCGTTTCAACTCCGGACAGACAAACACACACACAGTCTTCAGTTAAAGTAGTGAGATGAGATGAGATCTGTAACAGCATGAGCAGCTCCAAATGATGATAGTGGTGCCGTGCCGGTAATGCAGTAATAGTTTTCATTTGTTTTATTTCATTTTTTAACAAATTATGCCTGCCTATTTGATGTGCAGAATGTCCTTTGGTTCTGTCCTGAGACGTCTGTTTCGGTGTTTTAGGTGGACCGGCACCTGAGGAAATTGGACCAGGAACTGGCCAAGTTTAAGATGGAGCTGGAGGCAGACAACGCTGGCATCACTGAGATCCTAGAGAGACGTAAGTGACGGCTGTCAGTCGTAATGTGTCAGGACAGTCAGAGTGCAAATTATGTACAATAGTGAGACCTTTTGGAAGATTTTCCAGTCGCTTTGTGTAGAAACATGGTTTAAGGTGTTTACGGTCATGAAAATTCTGGAATTTAAAAATGTGTTTTCCATGTTTTGGACAATGATGAAATATCCCAAATGTTTTGGAAAGTACGAAATTTTTTTAATGATTTTTATTTCGATAAGCTACAACCTGAGAAGGACAAACATTTGAAATATATTTATTTCCTGGAAATCCGCTCTCGTATCATCGTGGAAAACCACGCAGTGACGGTGGCTAAAACACGTTGTTCCCTGTTCAGGTGTGATTACTCCGTGGAATACTTTTGGAAATTGATTGGCGAGTAAGTGTTAAAGTTAAGGTTGGGGGAAAGTTATAAAAAAGCCGGGAGCTTTTGGTCCAGCGGGCCTCCACACCTTCAGCCTGCAGGTTTGTCCCTCAAAGAAAACAAGTTTTCATTTTCCTTTTAGGATCTTTAGAAATGGACAGTCCCTCTCAGCCTGTCAACAACCATCACGTCCACTCTCACGCCACGGCAGAAAGTAAGTACTGCACAACTCTGCCTGTCTGTCTGTGATGATGCTAAACTGATGTCAGGTTTTGACAGGCTGTTTCTTTGTATTGTGACAGAGAGGAAGTACAGTGCGCCGACACACCACACGACAGAGCATGTCCCAGAGAAGAAGTTCAAGTCAGAAGCTCTGCTGTCCACGCTCACCTCAGACGCCTCCAAGGAGAACACACCAGGTGAGGAGCTGACGTTACCTCACGCTGATGAGCATGCTGTTCACCTACAAAGTCGGCGCTGCATTCATCTCTCGCGGTTTTTATTTTTCTGCAGGCTGTCGGACAAACAACACGTCGTCGTCCACCAACAATGTCTACAGCGTGAACTCTTCTCAGCCACTGGCCTCCTACAACCTGAGCTCTCTGCCTGCCGGTCCCGGGGCCGGAGCCGGTGCCATCACCATGGCTGCTGCACAGGCTGTTCAGGCCACAGCACAGGTCAGGAGGCCACATCAACTACATGCACCTAAAGCCCCTTTCACACAGAGCTTCCTGTAAAGTGCTGGTCGAACCACTCAGGCACCACGACTGCTTTTCAGCGTTCACACATGCAGCTACATTCAGGAACATTGCCGCCATGCGCCTTCTCACACATGCATAATATGCAGGAATAGAGGGGCAACAGAGGGGCCTTAATGGGCCCCTGGTGTGCGCTTGCCTGCAATGTTCCTGCTTTCATTCACACCTCAGCCTTGCAGGCTTTTATCCTGAGATGATCCATGGTCTTGAGGTGTGAAATTGGGGGATCAGTGTAGCCTGAATTTCGACCCCTGCTCCCATTCACACATGACCCCATGCAGGAAGCGACCCTGAACATTTCAGGGTAACACTGCGTGTGTGAAAGGGGCTTAAAGAGAGTTCATGTTGGGTTTCTCAAATTTCATGTAAATAGGAACTTACTTACATTATTGACACAAGGAGTTAAGAGAAACCTGAAGACTCAGATTTCTATTGGACAAAGCAGATTTTTAACAGAGTTTTTTTTACTGTGGAAACCCTGGAAACGTCGTGGAAAAACAAGCACAGAAAGTTTGGAAAAGTCTTGGAGTTTATAAATATATTGTTTTAATTGTTCTTATTCTGATTTAAAAATTATTAGGCCTATAGGCCTGCAAGTGTGAAAGGGGAAGTCATGGAACATTCCAGCATTGTTCTGGTTTACATGTGTGGAAGGAGATGTTTGAGCTGCATGTCGATGAAGATGTTGTGGATACGGTGTAAACAAACTATGTTGTTTTTGTGCAGATGAAGGAGGGCAGGAGGACGTCAAGTCTGAAGGCCAGCTACGAGGCCATCAAGAACAACGACTTCCAGCTGGGCAGGGAGTTTTCTCTGTCCCGGGATGCATCGGGCTACTCCTCCTCTGCTTTGGCCTCCACCCTCACCCAGACCCTAAACCCCACCACCGCCTCCGACTCCAGAGGCCGCAAGTCCAAGTAAGACAGCGTCCAAAAGCCAGTGTCCACCTCTGTAACTGATGGACATTTTGATGTGAAACGTGTGTAAGGAGCTCTGACTTCCCTCTTGTATGTATTTGAATGTATTTGCTGGAGCTGAAGGTTGATCAATTGATCAACAAAATTAATTTGACATTTTTAGCGATCATTTGAAGCAATAATGACATCAACATTACAAACATTTTCTGCATTCAGCTTCTCCACTGTACAGAGTTTGTAGGTTTTATTTTTAGTTGTGAAGTAATGAGTATCTCTCTCTCTACAATAAAGTACAAGAGGAAATATTTCCAAAATGGGAATACTCAAGTGAAGTACCACGACCTCAAAATAGTACTAAAGTACCGTGGGGGGGAGGGGGGTAGTGTGGTTTAAATCCATGATAACACACTGACCAGAGTGTGTGTCTTTGATCTTACATCAGGACCGTTTGGAGGAGAAAGGCGATTTATCGTGTCTTGTCTTCTGTTCTCCTTTCAGAAGCAGCATCAAGTCTTCCAATCATCAGTCATCTTCATCCTCCTCCTCTTCTTCGTTGTCTTCCTGCTCTTCTTCTTCGGCTCTTGCCCAGGAGCTTTCCCAGCAGGCCTCTGTGCTGCCTGAGGCCGAGGCCAACAGCCAGGTGGACTGGACCTACGATCCCAACGAGCCCCGCTACTGCATCTGTAACCAGGTACAAACACACACACACACACACACACTCTTGCTCTCTCTCGCTCTCTCTGAGGTGTTAAGTGTTTTTTTTGTTTTTTTACATTTATTTGAGCTTAAAGTCGTTGAATGTGAATTCATGAGGACATAATTATCTTTGATGTGTCAGACTTTGTGTTTGTAGTTGTTTGGCTTTACACTGAGTTTGAGTTGACTCATTAGGTTCACAGATTGAGCTCTTATCTAAAACTTAGATTAGAAAATTAGAAAACAAATCCTAAAATTGTGGCACCAAATGATGTGAAGTTAAAATCCATTTTAAGTTTCTTCATATTAGCTTGTAAAGAAAGTGTTACATGTGTTAAAAAGGAAGGTGTGTGTGCGCACACACTGCACAGTATGTCTACAGATGGGCTGCAGCTGTTTACCTGCCAGCACACACACAAGACTTCTCATTCACTCTCACAAACCGTTTCTCCCCCTTCAGCCGCTGCGTTCGGTCCTCAGGCTCTCCTGCTGTTATTTTAGTTTGAAAAGCAGCGGAATCATAGAAGCTGCTTTCACTGCTGGACGAGAGGGCGAGAATATGGATAGAAAGTCAGACAGGAGGGCGAGAATATCGATAGAAAGTCAGACAGGAGTGCGAGAATATCGATAGAAAGTCAGACAGGAGGTGGGAAAGCTCTCAGGCCACGCGGTCCGAGTTCAGTGATACATTCTTATATATATGTATAACTTGTAGTGTACATGAGATGCAGCAGTCAGCACAGCAGTGAGGTCGGACGCAGTATTTACTCAAAATTCATGCAGAGGAATTCCAGCTTTAACACAGTAATAATGCACTTGCAATAATAAAAGTGTCTTTCAAATTAAACTATTTGATATTATAGTGTGTTTGATTGTGACTGAGCTGTTTTTGTGCCTCAAATTTAAACAACCTTTAACCTTTTCCAGGTATCTTATGGAGAAATGGTCGGCTGTGACAACACAGATGTAAGTATCGTGTTCCTTTGATGTTTAGGTCAAGAGCTGTTACCGTTACTGATGAATTACTTCCATTATTGATTAATCGTCCACATCAGTTATTCATTAGAAGTTCATCGTATTTGATACTTCTGGTGTGAGGTTTTTGATTTCCCCCTCTGGTTGTAAGTTGAATGTTTTGGGAGTTATGATTTTTTTTTTAAAGCAGCTTGAAGTTGTGCATCATTGTTATTGACATTTTATACTTGGGTTACTCAATAACATTTAAGATAAGATAACTTTAGTGATCTGCAGAGGGGAAATTCCTGTGTCAAAGCAGCGGCAGAGACAGACTGCGTAGTTGGTTTACAAGTTAAGATTGAGAAACTCTAAATATTAGATACTAAATATAAAAGTTAAATGTAGCCAAAAAAAAGAAATAAAAATGACAAATGTAAAGTGAAATGTGTGTTAGTCTTCAGTCTTGTGTTAAACCATATCTTTGCGTTTGTTCCTGCAGTGTCCGATCGAGTGGTTCCATTACGGCTGCGTCGGCCTGACCGAGGCGCCAAAGGGGAAGTGGTACTGCCCCCAGTGCACGGCGGCCATGAAGAGGCGGGGCAGCCGGCACAAATAGACACCCAGCCCCACCCCCGACTAACATTTTAACCACCGTGCTCGTCGCCCTCCTCTGCACGACTCCAGCCTTCCTGCAGCGCCTCACTAACGCATCACGCGGCCCAGCAGAGGTCAGAGGTCAGCGTGTAGGTTCAAATCTACAGTCAGTTTGTTCGGAGGTTATAAAGGAAGATTTGATATTTTTAAAGCTGACAGCATTAAATTGTTTGTTTTGGAGGATTAGAGAGACAAAAAGAGTGAATTCTAAAATGCAAGAAAACTGTTTACATTCTACATAACATTTGATCCCATCGCACCACCCAAACCCCCCCGCCAACAAGAAAACAACCTACACAAGTGTTTCATTCCAGTTTTTCAAAAGTGGACAAAGTTCTGAGTTGTCAGTGTTTGCATGAAATGATGTTAGTGAAGAAGTTTAGTGATGAAGATGAGGAGTAAACATGGAGCAGCTCTCTGGTGATTCATCATCATTCTCTCCTCAAATCAAATGTTTGTGCTCTAATGAGAGAACTGAGCATGTGCAGGTTTACGCTGACATCATGTTCTACTGAGAGCATTCAGACAAACATGACTCAGCTCAACGTTAGCTGAGCTGTTGATCACAGAGCTGAGTGAAGGAGCTATAGGCGTCCTCCTGATGTTTCCTCTTCTGTTTCCTCTTCTGTTTTCTGTGATTAGATTAGATTACGATTATTAAGGGAACAATTTGATGCATCAAAAATATTTAATTTGATTGACTATGTGATATTAATTACCCACTCTTAGTGGAGTACAAATAATGTAGGATCTCAATCAAGTATCAAGGTTTCAAGGAGGATTCATTTTTATTCAATACATTTTTCAACTCAGTTTTCAATTATTAGTGATTAGTATCGATTTTAATGTTTCAGATCAATGCAGTTGAATAAACTCAACCTAAATGTAAAAAAAATCAGAGTCAGGGTTAGTTTCAGTTAACAGTTTTTCGGAAGTGGCGACGACCAAATGTATATAGAGTATAATGTAATGTAGATTTGGAATAGGCCACGAATCAGAGACTCCTGGGAGGTCATTGTCCAACCCGGAAATAAAACGCTACACGTAACCATTACTTTGCAAAATCTGATTCCAATATCATTTTGCGATTTAAATCTTTATCGACTCGCCACAAAAAAAAACGACCTCAAGCGAGCGAAGAAGCTTTTTTGTGATGTCTGAGGGTTTTGTCTAAATTTGAGCGTTTCCATTTCCCCTTTTTTAATCTGCAACTTCAAAACACACAAAACAAAAGACAATGGAAACCGGGCTTATCAAAGATCAATATGTGACAATTGATCTGGATCAGTAGGATCTGGATCAGTAGGATCTGGATCAGTAGGATCTGGATCAGTAGGATCTGGATCTGGTGGTCAGAAAGTCATCTTCAGATAGGAG
>OMOW01037475.1:2068-17739 GCA_900312555.1 Lamprogrammus exutus
TGAGCCCTCTGAACTTCAATGCTGTATATTTTGTTTTTGTACATCCGATTGGTGACTTATAATTTTGAATCTTCCTATTTACTCTTTAATTGTTTTTGGTGGGGGGGGGGGCTTTGGAATATACTGCAATTATTTTTGGTTGAAAATGTAATGTCTTGTGATGTAGGATTTTGTTTGAAAGAGGCGTGGTAATTAAGTTAAATTAGATTCTTCTTTGTATGAATGTGGTTTGAGTCCCTTCACCATAGTAATCACCAATCAGCAGGTATAATAATTGGTGTGTGTCTGTACCTTCCCAGCTAAAGATAAAGGTGTCAAGTTTGGGTTTTAGTCGATGTGGATTTTTACATTAATATGTTTTTGTCAAGCACCCCTATACAGAAAAATATCAGTGCACCGTCACATTGTTATACTTTTTCTTTGATCTTTCTCTTTCTCATGCTGCTTACCTGTCCTTATCTCTTGCTTGTCATCTACGTTTAAGACATGATGATGTTGATCGCATAAAGTTAAGTTTGTGAATTTGTCTTTACTGCCTTCCATACATGGAATTCTCTCACTAGTTGAATGAATTTATTCATGTATGTACAGTATATTTAATGAACTAGGGCTACACAATCTTCTATTCTACGTCTCTTTAATTCTCACACCACACTAAAAACAATTAACGTGCCCAATTAACAACCAATGTTCGAGTTCTTTGGTAAAAACGGTGTGTGTGCTTCATTTGCAAGGTTTGGTTGATATGTTCTTGCATTATAAGATCTAATTTGGTTAGCTCTTCCAACTTGACACACTTCTAACGAACGATGCTGGGGGGATTTTATCCCTGTTTTATAAAACTCTTTCATCTGCACTCCTTTGTTCCAGCAGTCTATTCTGAGCAGTTGCAAATTGTTTTGTCACGGAGTAGGGGTTGGAAAATATTTGTGTTTGTGTTTTCAGCCCTGCAGTCTGTTTCAGTCCAAATCAGGGACTAAATTGTTAAAGCATTTATGTTGCTTTGCTCATTGGTGATGAGACAAATGTCTGGGGGCAGAAGCTAGAAAATTGGTAAACATGAAAAAAGTTTGCAATGTTGTTACACATTGCAAACAAAATTATGGCAGCAGAATTTGATTGGACTTGAAGATGATGTGTGGAAATCAAATGTTGGTTCACATGATGTAAAGAAGATATGAGAATGGAGCTCAGAACATATTGACCAATTACAACATGCTAACCTTTAGCATATTCTTCCTAACATATGGAATGTTACAACCTTTTTACAGCATCTGTATGAATTGTTATGGCTAATCAAAAGGTGAGTTTAACTGTGGTAAAGTTTGTTTTACATTACAGAAGATGGCCGCAGTATTAGTGAATGCACCTGAAGTTTAAGTCTACTTATTTGTTGTATGGTAGCTTTGCAAGCTCTCCTTCTATCCTGATCCACATATTATTGACCTTAACTGATTGTAAATAAGTCAGGCATTGTCTAGGTTACCAGTCAAAGCCACAAGATTATTTGATCTTCTTGGGTCCTGCCGAAAATGGATCACATTTCACTACAAACCTTGTGGGACGCAATTCATTAGATCAACACTGACATGCTGACACATTTTGATGCAAAGATTGATCCTATTCAAACGAGCCCGAGAATGGATTCAGAGCTCTTTAGCTACTTTAGGACAGCAAGTTAATATGTTGGCTAATGAGGACAATGTGCAGGAGCATGTTGAAAGGGTTCAACAACTTGAAAAAGAGAACTCCTACCTGACGGGCAAAGTTGATGAGTTGGAGAACCAAAACCCATGCTCTAATCTCCGCTTCGTTGGAGCTCATGAGTCTGCTGAAGGCCATGATATCATTGGCTACACATCCCAGTTGATTCCACAGCTCCTGGGGCGAGAAAACTTCCCCTCTCCACCGATGATTGAGAGGGCCCACCGCTCTCCCACTGTCTGACAAAGTGACAGAGCCACTCCGAGGTATATTATGATCAAACTCCTTAACTTCCAGGATAAGGCGAAAATCCTATGTCTTGCCAGGAGGGAAAGACACTGGAGTGCAACTGGACGCGGCATCTACATTTATCCAGACTTCAGTTCCTGCGGTTCCTATTGCACGCCTGGCTGTTCGTGGAGAGGGAATCTCTTGCCTCTCCCGAGGTTTCTTCCTTTTCCTTATACACTGAGGTTTTTGGGAGTTTTTCCTTGTCTTCCTAGAGAGCTCTGGGCTGGGTCGGGGACCGTTTGTTCTGTGGGCCTGTGAAGCCCTTTTAGACATTGTATGTGATATTGGGCCATACAAATAAATTTGATCTGATTTGATTTGATTCAGTGTCGGGCTGATGAAGAGGCGCCGGAGCGTCAATCCTGTCAAACGCTGACTTGGTGAACTCAACATGAAGTCACTCTCCTTTACCCTTGTACACTTTGCATCACTGTCGATGGCAAACATCGGCATTTCAGCCGTCACAACGACGCTGACGCTGCCTTCATGTCTTCTGAGTCCTCTCCTGCATAGGATAATGAGGCGAGGTTTGATGACTGAGGCTGTGGATAATTGTAGCACTCCAGCCAGATAGTCCAACAAATTTTGACTTTTTCCTCGATTAATTATACTCATTGTTTCTCATGAACTCGTTATCAAAAGACGCAACTGTGCTTAGGTGAGGCGTTAATGCTTGAAGTCTTGCTGATACTTTTCTTGTGTTTTAGTTGTTGGATGCAACAGGTGCTTTTTTTCTCAGCTGGTGCCTTAAATGAAAGCTCACACTCCGCACTTGTGCCCCAAAGTCCACACTTCCCCGAATCTGCCTAATGTGCTCCCTCAGCTTGCCAAAGTGTTGAGCGAGCGAGTCAGGATATCGGGACTCTGTTTGTTTACATGCTGTTATCGGAATGCTTAATGCATTGTTTTCTCCTGTTCTGCTTTTTCTTTTTTGTGTCTCACGTTTAAGCCTGCTAGCGTAGTACCACAGCCCCTAGCTGTCAACACTAAATGCTGCTTGTGTAGTATGAGCTAATTACTTGTAACATAATGCTACAATATACTTATTCAAAGGAGTGTGATTTCACTTTTTTTGTTGTTGTTTTTTTGGCTACGAATTCTTCTTCTTTTCATATTACTTCTGCAGATTGAGCTTTGAGTTTAATAGATATTCTTTACTCACACAGATTGGTTTACCCACACAAATGCTCTGGGATCTGGTGTCTGGGGTTGCCGTTCTTGAAGGGTGGGGTTGTTTTATGTTTGTTATGCGTTTTGTGTGTCTGTACTATTGTGATCAATGAATCTTACACTTCTTACAACCCTATATTGCACCTCTGGATTAACCTACTTTCAAGCCCATGTTTGATCAGTGACAGCATCATTATGAGTTTTTGCTCCCAGCCTGGATGATGTTAAAGGATTAAATACCATTTATTTGAACATTATGAGTCTTGTGACTAAAGTCGACTTACTGCGTGGGTGGGTTGCTCTACAAAAGCCTAATATCATTACACTTTCAGAAACAAGGCTTAACATTAATATCTCAGGTAATGAAATGAATCCCATAAATTATGTTCTAAACAGAACTGATAGATGCTCCAGGGGGGAGGTGTGGCTATATATGTTTCCTCTAATCTTGTACCTGAGTTAATCATACCTACAGTTGACCCTTTACATCACAAATTCAAGCTGCCACTCAGTCTGATTTTAACACTTTACAAGATTGGCTATCATATGACAAACTATTGCTCGATAAAACTAAGTCCTACACTATGATTTTTAGTACCAGACAAAAACTCAAATCCAAACCCAGTGCTTTATGTTTAAAGCCCCATCAGACTGGAATAACTTACTAGTTGATATTAGATCAATTTCATCATTAGGTATATTTAACCATGCTGTGTCTTCTTACTTTGAGGTGAACTGCTCTTGTTTTCCTTGAAGCTGTCATTGTTTATTCCCAACAGTATTGGTTGATCCACTCTCAAATTGTTGTTAATGTATTTTTCCATCTAAGACTTCAATCTCAAGGGTCTGTCCTAATTAAATAATTTTGATACATTAGACATATTCAATGGTTTTAAGTAGCAAATACCTGATGATTGTCAAACATAAGCCAAGATTTGCCACAGTTGTAGTTTAGCATTAACCACGCACTATCCTCCCCAGTTCTAGATCAATCTATAGATCATCCTGTAGTTGGTCCAGAACTAGTGCAGATAATGTTCACACCAAAGACATTCCAGTTTGTATGGGACTAGACCAAGACCACCTCCTTCGTTCACACCCAACTGTGATTGCTGTGTTCAGGCCTCCACAAACAAATCGTACCGAGGGGGGAAATTAACCCAAGTCAAACTGAACCAGACTGAACCTTATAGGTGTGAAAACATCATTAATATGAATCAGTCCCACGTGCCAGCCTGGGGCACATTATCAACATATTAGTCTATTGTTACTGGCATGACTCTAATTACTGAATCCAGATGTCTTACTGCATGCATGCACAACCACACACACACACACAGAGCGAGAGAGAGCGAGGGGGTGAGAGATCCTGCCTATAATTCCATTGACATTCACATCACATCTATTGACTCTCAAACACATTCAGCTTTGCCCAATACTGTGACAGTACAACAAACATCACCAATTTAATGTGATCCTTGCCCCTTTGAAGCAAAGATAGGAAAGCCTTCAGTATCTCTGCTTCACTTTTTATTTCAACAGCGTTTTCTTCTGGAGGCATAAACAAAAGGTCATTCATTAGTAGTCAAACTGTAGAAACTCTGGAAAAATGTTTGGGCAATGGCCTGCAAAAACTTTATGTCTGGAAATAAATCATGAAAACATAACTTTGAAATGTCTTTCAGTAAAAATGATCAAAAATGCAAAGCACTTGGCAGCATAATGTCGTTTTTCTCTCATGTGCCCAATGGATTCAGGTAGTTGTCTTCATTTAGTTTCACTGGGTGCACATGCAGAGAGGTTAAGAGCCCCAACAGTGGCTCGCAATGACCACATGTCCACTTTAATCTCCCCTCACCAGACATGGTGGAACCACATTAATGTCCCGACATCCTCAGTGGCCTCAACGATGTCCCCCCTGCTGCGAGGCAGATTTTACAAAGCACTGCACAAACAGTGATGACCGTTGGTGAATAAGTAAAGTTTATTTATATACAGACAAAGGTCACAAAGGGCTTCGGATTGTGACATCACATCATGTAGGGAACACGTCAGTTGAGGTTGTCCTGGCCGCAATGTGATTGATAAGTCGCTATTACATGACACCCAAATGTCATACTTCTCTCTAGGTTTCGTAGGATTATGGCTGTATACCTACATAACACTAACACTACACCAACCCTAAAAAAGTATAACGTGTCAATGTTTGTTACTTTTGTTCACCTTCAGAATGGCTCTAGCGTATTGGCTACAGGGGAAAATGATGTAGTGAATATTCATAAGCTAAGCCTTTGCCATGGTGGGAAAACAAAATTTAACCTCCCAACCCCTAGCCAACATGGCAGCTGCTGGTGGCCTGCAACGCCCCAGTGTTGGCGTGCGTGAATGTCCACACAAACTTCCATCACAGCTTTCATTTTATGCACATTGTGAATCCTTGTGCCTAAAACACCCTCACATATTCTTGTTGCATGCCACACATAAGAATGCAACAATCAGCAACTGACTGGCTTTGCTGCATGTAAACTGACTGTGACATCAAATATTCCATAATTGAAAATGTCTCATATGTGTCACAGATTACCTGTTTATGTTTGTTGTTTCGAGTGTCTTTGTCTACTCAGCTGTTCATCTGAAACAGCTGCCTCCTACCTGAGTACTAAGATTTTGAGTGAAGGGCAGCAGTAAGCACTTGTGTTGGCCACACCAAGAGGAGAGTTTAATATCTGCAGACGAAGATACACAGGTGTCTACACAGGTGAAGACAGTGTCAGGTAACACCCTAAGGCAACTCATGTAAAATGCACACAAGGCTCCACTTTATCCAAATTCCCACGTATGAGAAGCCACGAATAAACCATCAATAAATATGATGATTAGGAGTCAAGAATGTGATTGCTTTGCTATCTCTCTGGTCAAGGAACTCTATGAAAAAAACATGGCCCAGAGAAAATTTGATTTGGGTCATTTGATCTCATTCACCTTAAGTAAACGTTTCTAGATGATCCCTGAATCCAGTCGTGTGAGATGGTCAATCTCTTATCCACACCACACCCACAACACCCCAGCAGCATACAGATGGAGATGTGAAAGAAGACCTTGCACAAAAAACAACATGATTTATGTTCTGATGCACTTCATATTGTTAGTTTTTCACCTTTCTTAAATGAAAGACTTGAATAATTTGAGACAAAACACATTTTCTGTCTGTCTATTTTCAAAGTTCTCCACCACATGATCCCACTAATTTTGAGTTTTCATATAGATCCAGACAATCCTGAAGTAGCAGTGATCATTGCTGCATACACACAACCGCCAACAAGAGCTCTGATGCTTCTTCTGTGCATCAAAATATGAAAGATCTTTGTGGACCTTTAAAAGATGCTTTGGAAAGCAATAGCTTGTATAATTATTTATGCTGAATTTTTGTCTATTTCAGCATTGTGTTTACCTCCAACCTGGAAATATACACATGTGAATGTGAATGCACAGGTGTTGTATATGAGAGTCTTAAAAAAAAGGTGTAAAAAAAAATTGGATCAATGAAAAAAATCTGAATTGAGCAGCAACACCTGTAGTGTAAATGTAGCTTAACACATCAGACACACTTGAACCCTCTTGAAACAATTTTCTTACCTGCCAGTTGTTGTTTTTGTTACACTCATTCACTTTTTGCTTTAACACCATTACTTTCATATTGCCATGAATGAACTCCCAAGTGCAGTCCAGTAAAATCTGCACCAAAAACCGACTTTCTACATGAGCACCCGTGCAGACTTGATGAATTGTAAAACTGGACTGCCGTAGCCACTTCAAATTCAATGGAATCACATCCGATACGTGTGGCAGTTTCCGAGTGTGTTGAGGTCTGTACATTTGGATTCAACCCAACTCCTCCTCACCACCGCCAATGTGGGGGTGGGGGATTCTCCAGACCCCTCCAGCTTATGCAACCTCCCCTTGTGACCAAGGCATCAGTACTGCCACGGAATATACACGCTTCCTCCCACTTTGTGTCTGAAATGTCTTTTCTGATTATCATTAAGTACATTTCATAAAATTTAAGTGTAGCAGTTTTTGATTAAATTATATATTGAGAGATAACCTGTACAATATTTAATAGTTACATTACATTTGCATTTGTAGAGGCTCTTATTTTGAAATTGTGAGAGTGTAACCTGGCAACAATCCTTAGTTTTTGGCTCTGATTTTCTAACAGTGTAGCAATGTGAAATGTGAGACACACAAGTCCATGTTTTGGTTTCTCTTTGTTATTCAGCGATCAATAAATGTTTATTTGAAACGTCTAACACCTTGGTCATTACTTGAAGACTCCACTAGAGAACACTGACTGAATGACTTATGGATGACAGGATAGGAAGGGCTCCTATAGTGTTGAATCACATCACAATACTACGACACATAAACCTTTTCTCAGCATAAATGGATGAAATACTACGTGCTCTTTTGCCAGTCTGTTCAAAATATAGCAAAACTGTCAACACAACAAATTTAGGATGATTATATTTTTCTTTATGGACTTTCCCTGAAGCAATCTCTCACCACCATATTGCTCTGCTTGTCCACTGTGAGTTTGGCTGATGGCTGGGATGAAAGCAGCACATTGCGTATTCTTTCTCATATGAGAAAGTGACACACCAATCCTCTGATCTTTGCAGTTTAAATTCAGACCATGATGCATTCCCTCAGACCACAAGGGAAATTAATAAATGATTAAAGTCTAGTGGAGTCAGGGGGGAGAATGAAAAAGATGGATAATGGTGTATTGCTGAATGATGCTGTCTGGGTGAACCGAGGGATATGTCTCTATCTCCTCCTGTGTGCTTAGAGGAGACAACAAGCGGAAGCAGTTTTGTAGACAGGTGTCCTAAGTGATAAAAGGACAACCTGATGCATTACATTATAAAATATCCCTCAAGTCACATTGAGAGGAATTAGAGGATGTATAGTCTGCAGCAAGCAATATGTACACGGTACAAACACACAACCTGAGCAACACATGACCAATATCTAATAGGCTACGTATCTGAACCTATTGAGTCCACCAATGAGCTACAGTCAATGGCACAGCGTGAGAGGAGACAAGGTGGAGGAGCGGTAACACCTGCACCTGTTTTTTTGCAACTATAAGTAGCAATCTGTCACCCCATGTTGCTGATCAGCTATGTGGTTTGCAAACCAGGATTTCAAGATACCCGATTAAGAGACAAAGTCGCTAGTGTGAACAGTACAGCGATCTGACGGCTTTGAGAGTTGTATGGTGTGTACGTGAGCTATGCCACAGCAGTGCCATGGAGTATAAAGGTTTTAAAATGAATGTAACGATGTAACTTGTCTGTGGAAGATGTAGGTCATCTTGTAATTTGTTATCAACACTCTAGTTCAACAAACAACAAAAAGGTGGTACATCATAGCCAAGTTGGGATCAGGTGCTGGATAAATGGTATAAAGCAGCGAAAGAGAGAGGTAGTCTGAAGTAAACTGAGGCTCTTTTTTTAAATTTAAGCACCATTTCGACCAAGGTCTGTTGTTTACACCCTTGTTGCCTCACACTTTGAACACTTGTTGAAGCATTTTAAGCCTGTGATAATGAAAGAGGTATCACTGAGAATCATTGTCTCAGGTCTCCACGCTTTCATTGTTTGGATGCTGATGGGAACCCTTTTTGATGTGGAAAGGTCTTGAACATGTTTTCACAGCCATACACAGATCAAAAATGCTAATTATTGTTGAGCCAATCCATTAACTATTTTTGCATCAAGTGAGGCCTCGTGGAACAGGTTTCTAAATAGGTGCTGATGGCCAAGAGCCAAATTTATCATAATGAGCATTCTAATAAAGGGCAAAGCTCCAGTATACTTATTTAATAAATGTGTAAGATTATAATATGAATACTCACCATTAAGTTTAAACATTACAACTTAAGGTTTTAAGCACTTGGATTTAAGCACCTTTAAGATAACTGACCCTCATTCACCAATTCATATTGTAGGTGTTACTGTGTCTGGTAAATAAATGATGATGATGAAGTAATGTAATGTAATTATTTAATGGCTTATTGGTGGAAGAAATTTTTATATATGTAGCACATGGAAACTAGCAATGGTAAAACAAAAAGTATCCATTATGGTGACTCATCATGATGCATCTAATCTCCACTCAAAAACAATTAAAGAAGAGAAAAGCAAAATGAAAGTTGGCGTATTGATCTGTTTTTAGAAAGTCCGGCTGAAATTGCTGACCTGGGTTGAGTGACTGAGGCAAAATGTGATGTGAAACCATGGACGAGCTTGTGCCTGACTTCAAAACAGCAGCCATGTCCTGTGGGAGAGCTGTGTTTTTGATGCACAGGCCCACTTCACTGCTTGAAAAGCCTTTTATCAGTCACTTGAGCCGCATTTGACAACAGGGGCATTTTGTGTTGGTTCTCTAAGGCCCGAAGCACAATGGACAGTTAGCGTGAGGCAGTGCACGCGAGGCCAGATAACATTTGAAGCACCACCTGAGAGCATATTTAGATTTGACCTACTTTGTTGTACAATGGGAAATGATGCCTAGTGTCTCCCTCTCTCTCACTGTCTCTGTCTGAAAAATATGTTGTAGCAAGACATTTTTTTTACTGAATTTCTGCATTAATTGTTCATTAAATCTAGTTTGATCTTCACCAAAGTCATCGTAATGCTTAGGGTAATGACAAAGAAATAATTACACTAATTTTTCTAAGTACTGTGAATACCAACAACAACAAGCAGTGCACCATGTGAAGTACTGGGAATGAAATATTTTGAACCTCCGTGCAAATGGGATGCAGGTATGTCTGTGGTGCATCTTGGGGTCATGGAATTATACCAAATCTATGTTGATCAACCAGAAAAGAGTGCGCTCAATGTGATATCATTACAAACACAGGACATAACATTAGATTAAGAGCCTGTCCGACTAGAATGCCATAAGTAATTTATCAAAAGCTAATTTTACAGGGCTTGGAGACCAACCTCTCTCTCTCTCTCCCTCCTAGTCATTCTGAAATTAATTGTAGCCCCTGTGGTGAACTGGTGGAAATGCTTTATTCACAGATTTGACATTTTAGTTAAGGTTATGAATAAAGCATAACGGAGGACATAGTTATGACTCACCCAGACAATGGCCTTGTTCAGTTTGAATCGGAGAGGGTTTTGGCTCCAAGTGACCTCATGATCGCTTATTCATGCTGAGAAGATTCAGTCAGATCCACATCCATCCATAGAAAGACCTTTAAAGCTGAACTTTGCATAACTTCCTCTCTCATGAACAGCGTTAATTTTGACAGGGATTCTCATTTTGGTTTTAGTCTTAGTCCCTCATATTGAAATGCCTTAGTTTTAATCTAAATGTAGTTGAATTTTTTTTCCATTTTGTTTAGCCATTACAATTTCTTCACATTTTAGTTCAAATTTAGTAGAATTAAGTAAATCAATTTTTGTAAAAATTTTGTTACAATAATTTTTGTAAAAATTTTGTTACAATAATTTTTGTACAATTTTAGACATACTTTTAAAGTCACGTCATCTTCATTTTAATATTGCTTGTTAACAAAAACTTATAGTCATGATTTTCGTAGAGAAAATTAACACTGCCCAAGAACATTTGCATTTGGAAATTTGGCATTGACGGGGACGCATTGATTCCATATGTTACAGTAGCTCATATGAGTAAGTGGGTTTTTGTCGCTGTGGCCCATTTTCACGCACAGCATGAAAATGTGATATCTAGATACATAAACTGGATGACATCCAATGTTAGGACTTGGATTTGCACTTTACATCTAAAACTGTTCTTGTTATCAGGATTATGTCTGCATCATGATTGGATCTCTGTAGGTTTATGAAATTTAAGCCCATCCTTCCTCCCTTCTCCACAGACGATCTTCATCCATTTTTAAGTGACAATACTTTTTTTGTGTTTCGATTCAAAAAATGCAAGCAGGACGACAAAGAAGGGTGAAGTTGAGTGATTGTGTCTCAGCTATATGGATTGCATTTACACCTGGATAGTTGTGACTGAGATATGATCACAATGTGAATCAGGTTGGACTGCAATCCAGTCTCAGTGTGTTTTTATCAACATGCACTTTCCCTTGTGCAAATCTGGATACAGAATGTGTAAATGCAGTTTGTATGTACATACTGTAATTTCTTATATGCTGAGACTACAATATGTGTAAATAGTAACTTTTACATGCATATTTATGTGTGCTTTGCAGCTCATTAGCTGGTTATTTATCTTTCCCAGAAATATTTTTTTTAGTGTTTTTTGTTGTTGAATCAGGATGTAAATGTGGCTTTTTTTTTTTTTTGGTTCAAAATTTTCCAATGCAGTTTTTTTTTAATCCAGCCATAATATTACTGAAATTTCAAGTTTGTTTGAATTATTGTTGCGCCTGCATGCCATGAGACCATAAAGGACTGAAAGTCATCTCTGCGATTTGCCATTTTTCAAATGCTGTCTCTAAAATAGTGATGGTCTCAGTAGCTGGCGAGAGTGCATAAAGTCCTCATTGCCAGTTTAATCTGAATTTTATATTACAAAACAAACAGTTTACAATTTTAGCAAATTGCAAAGGGAAAGTGGATCTCACTTATCCCTGCAGTGACAAATGCTTTCATCTTTCACTGCTAGCAGCGATGGCAGGTTTTGGAAGGTGAGATATGATAGCACTCTGCACCAGTAAAAAAGTTATAGTGTGATAAAACATTGCCTGGCAGTGTAAAACTAAAGAAAACGTGATTACCCTTGAAACCTTGATGTGCTTTCCACTGCCTGTACTTCCTCTGATTCCGTTCTCTCACCAGGATTTAGGTTTAATCAATCAAGTGAATGAGAAGCAAATGAATTTGATATGTAAAACATGACATCTTTGCCATTTTAAGCAGATTTCACCAGTGTAATTTCACAGGTATTTTTACCAAGCAGTCATAAAGAATCAGATTATAAATGCACCCCAGTCCACGTGAGTGTTATTATTCAGAGCTATACGGCTGTGTTTGATTCATAACCTTGTCTGAAATCTAATTTCACTTTAAGCAGAAGTAGAGTCATCACATTTATCACTACAGCAACAAAAAAGAGCAATACTAACAATCTCATGCTGAAAGGAAAATCTGTGCTTATTCCAACATTAACTTGGATTAAACAGCTCAGAGTGATATTTATTCAATTATCGCAACAAGGTTAAATCAATCAGTTTAAAATGGACATGATCCATTTCATAACAACTTTGTGAGAATGATTTTGTAGAGGTGAGAGGTGAGAATCTGTCCAGGTTGGGCTGAGAATCTGCCTTGTCTATGAGAAAATAATTGAGTCCCTTGAAGTGCAGGCTGCGGTCTGAGACAAATCCTGAGTCTTACCAGTTTATTTGGCTTCCATATTATTTGATGTGAATAAGTGAGTAGATGCCAAGAGGAAGAGACAGAGCTGGGTCACATTATTTACGTTTCAATAGTTGTCATGGTATGCTATGGTAGCTACATGAAACCGGCTTACGTTTTTTTTTTGTGCCCCCTGCACTTAAGCTGGACTTTTATGGAGTGTTTGCTTACCACCACAAATAAAAAAGACATCCGGCTACTTACCAGTGCAAGTAATTCAATCACATCATGCTTCTTGAGCAGCTTTTGAAACTAATTAATATGCAGATGTATTTGGTGGAAAATGATCTGTGCTTGAGTGAGCGCTCTTACAAATCCAAGCAGCATGAAATTCTACGAGCGGCACATTTAACTTTCAACCAAGTAGTACACAAAACGGCATACAAAAATCAACTGAATATAAAACACACCATAACACAGGCAGTGATGTCATAGATCAGCAGGGGGCTGGCGTAGTGGAGGACGGAATCAGTACAATCACAGAGAGCCATGTTGAGCAGGGCAAAGTCAACTGTGTAACATTAGCAGCAGTAACAGTATCCCAAATGACACCCCGAGCCCTCTAATCCTCCTCAAAGCGAAATCAAGCAATTTTATATAAATTCATGATTTTCAGTTTGTTTATGGCCAAACTAGGTCACTGACATTGTTTTGGGGTTTTTTAAAAGTTGTTCATAACCCTTTGAATTTAAGATATCTGTATTTCTATTCTTACTAGTCAAAATGTAATTGTGGATAAGAGAGACAGAAATTCAATGTAAATCTTTCGTTATCCTGACCAGCCTAATTTATGCTTATTTTCTGAAGAAATGTTTTGAAAAAAACACTGTTCATTGAGCGTTTTGAAACCAGAACCACTTGGTAGCAAACACTGTCTACCCACGTACTAGCACTCAGTTATGATGTGCTGTTGTCATGGTCTCAAAAAAAGTTGTTTGTCAAACAAATCTGTCACTTTTCCACTGCTGCTGAGTTAACACATTTTTTCGTTTTGTAAGCTATTCTGTGCAGTCACACAAAAAGCCAAAAACATCTGTAAAATCCTATATAAAGCTGTTGTGAGTCAGCATTACAATGAACAATCATAATCAAGAGTACACATAAGCAATACGCATGCGTGTCTATTTGCATGCCAAGCGGCCGTGCCAAATAGATAGCAAACTCGTGAAATTTCTGCTGTATACACAGATGGAGCAGCAGTCAGAACATGGAACAGAGCTCTGTCTCAACTGTTGTAAATCAACTGATCAGTCTGTGCCATGATACGACACGTTTAGCTGCTCTGTTGTCGCATTTCTACTCCTATACTTTTACTCGCAGAACAGGGCAACAAAAATGAAACAGATATATGCCATGAGGAAAAGTTTGAAAGTTTCACAGTATTTGTCTGCGTGGAGGTGCTTTAGCTGGCAGAGCCCTACATATTTTCACCAATCAAATTCAGCTTGTCACAGTTGATGCTGGTGATTGACAGCGCATTTGCATAAAGCCTTTAAGTGCTCTCTTTCAAACATGTTTGATAATGGAATCAGACTCGTTTAAAGATCAGGTTTGACATTTTCAGTTCATTCACATGCCGTATTCAGACCAGTCGTATGATGTTGCATATGATCAACACTGCCTGGCTGTGAGCGGGCACCTGCACAATTTAGCCCTACCTCAAAGAAGGGCCAGATATTTGACAGCTTGGCTCGATTGAACTTCAGCTCAGCTGCAAATGTATGGAGAAGGAAGCAGGCAGTCGGCTCAGTGTGGCCCAGTAAGATGGTGTAGTGGAAAAATAATGAGCATGTCTGCTTTTAGTGACAGCATTCAGTGTTTACTTTGAAACATTGTTGTCAAATGCTGTTCAACATGAAACCCCGTTAAGCATTTTGATCCAATTTTTCCATCGAAAACAACGCTGTATGTTTAACAGGAGAGGGCGAGCATTGATGCGCTCTTACCTCTCCTGTCTGTTTGTTTAGCCGGACCTGCATTAACCACTGAACAAAGCGTGTTTGGTTTACTTCCTGTCATTGGGCTGAATCAGTATCAAAGTGGTTGTTTTGGTCCGCTTTCTCACCTGTCCAAACGAACTGCACCAAAGGGGTAAACGCACCTGGGTGCAATTCAAACGGGCAAAACGCTGCAGGTGTGAAAACGACCTTAGATGCTGGCTGTGGCCCACAAAACTAGAAATAGGAACTACGTAGACACTGGTGTCAGCTAGTAGTAGATAGTGATCAGCTAAGGACTACACAACTATGGTTCTCTAATAATTATTTTGGCAAGATAAAAGTGGAAGGTTTTAGCCATTTTAACTTATGTACAATACAAACATTGGTAATCAATGACTTCAAAGTACTAATGAACAGTAAATTATTTCTTCATTTCCACAGACACACCAGAAACTCTTCCTCACCAGGATAATAGCAGCAACCTTCACTATAAAACATTCAGACACACTCATTTGAATTCTCCCAGGTGTCTGTGGGGAGTTATGGAGAAATGACTTTGCTTTATGGCCCGAGGTCTCTAATCCATGACTCTAAGGATGTATCAGCACAGCCTGCATGCTCCTCAGATACTGTATGTAAGCCATTCAGCACTGCTAATGAAGATGTTGATCACTGTCAGGTTAATGACAGCCCATAAGTGAACTGTACAACAGTCCAAATTCATGATGTTTTGGGGCTTTCAAAGTGGCAAACTGCTCACATGCATATAGTCCTTTTACCTGCCCGTGAAGCTCTGTATATCACTGCATTTAAACACTTGTGAAAGTGTTCCACTGAATCCACTGAATTTTTAAAAACCTGTGAACGTGGCACTAATGAACTTGCTTATTAATCTCGCCCTCATTAGAGAGATCAATTGATTCGAAGCTCACTGGGTCCAGAAGAAACCTCCAGCATCATCACTGTCTCATGATGTTTACTTTATCTGTAAAGGCCAGGACACCACTGAGAATACCTGCAGATCCTCAAATTACCACATTAGTGTTTTGGTTGATTCATCAATCTGCACCGCAGGAGGGGCCCCGTCAGATGGAAGAATTGATTGATCCAATAATGCAGATCGGAAGAGCACACG
>OMOW01037539.1:0-10285 GCA_900312555.1 Lamprogrammus exutus
ATGGATGAACACCATGGTCCAAAATTCATCCTTCATCTGTTGTGCAAGTCTGATAGCAGCTGGCGGAGGTCACTGCTGCTAAGCGGGGATTCAACCAGATATAAAATACAAGGTTCTCATACTTTTACCAGCTTTGACTATGATGGATTAAATATGTTCCATAGAGATGAAACGTGCTGTTAATTTAGGCAGATTGTGTTTGTTTATTGTTAAGGCTCACGTGAAGTCCACACTTCATGATTGATTCCATGCAGAAATCGAAGAAGGGTTTCACTAACATTTCCTGGCCACTTGCTCGTGCCAGGCCCATCTGTATTTCCTTAATCCTCAATTTCACAAATATGATAGGTAACAGCTTTCTTTCGCCGCACTTGCCTGAAACTGTCCCCGTCGTCGTCGTTGTCGTGAATTAGCGGCACTGTGAGTGTCTTCATTTGATTAAGCTAATTCATTTTTCAAGGACCGGGCTGAGACTCGGCACTTTTCTTGGCTGCTGGAAAGAGAGCGAGAGAGAGAGAGAGAGAGAGGGGCACTGCCATAGAAGCTCTCCCGCGTCTCCCCTGGGGTGACCGGCTTTATTTGGCTGATGCTAACACACTGGGACACCTCTCTCCACTTTATCTATTAGGGAGAACAAGAACGGGGGCTTCAAATTTATTATTTTTTTTAACCTCTACGGCCTCACTTAATGCCATCAGCATAAGCGACGCCGAACCTTGATTGAGGACTTGTGAAGGTGAAGTTTGTTTTTCCCTGTGTTATATTTTTAACTCTCGTTTTCTGGCTTATCTGCAGGGTCACAGTACATAACTTGTAAGCTTCAGAACTGCTCCGATGTAAACAAGGGCAGGCCTTTCCCTGGATTTATCATCCCCAACACCCTGGTGGTTCAGGACGAGTATGTTTTCATCCAGGTGGGTTTTTATTGCGAGGTCTGGCTTCATTAAAAGGCGATTAAAAGCTGTAAAAACCGCTGCATTGAATTGCATCTTAATGTTCTGTCGTGTTTTTCATTAACTAAAAGGGGCCATTATCCTGGAAAGGGATGGCATGAAATTCAAATCGCAGCGCTGTGTTTTACTCCTGCTACACTACACGCAACATACTAATTAGTACACACAGAGTACGCTTGCGGTTGAAGTTTTTTAAGGCATCTGTCTCGCAATCAGTGTAGACAATGAAGTTTATGAGCTTTTTTTTTTTAATGAATTTTTATGAATTCTAAACCACTCTTAATTGCTTTTCTAGGTGCCAGTAAGCGGTCAATCTATCCATTATGTATCCTATAAAAGAAATTCATTCTATCCGATGAAGCTTCCCAAGTACACCCTGCCAAAGGTAAGGACACGGACAAAGAGCAACATTAGCTTTGCTTTGAGATGCCATTATTCATCCCTTCAGTCTAATTTGTGGTGTCAGCATGATGAGTTCTTGTGGGTGACAGCTGTTTAGCAAATGATTTTATAAGTACGGCTGCCTCCAATGCAAACACGATCCTCAGTCATCTATGAGTCATAACGTTTGCTGATGGATGATTTTAATTGTCTTCCAAACATTAATATCCTTCAGAAAATGGATCTAATTATGCCAAATGATATGTCTGGATTTAGCCTTTATTCAATAGCCACGCATGGTTTCTAATGAATTTCTAATCCTCTCGATCTTCATTAGAAATTATTTTCTTAAAAATGAGATCTGCAATAATGCGTTTAATGAAGCGAAAGAAGCCATTCGCATCATCTGTCAGCCACAAAACAATGCGCTGCACTGCTTTCTGTCTGCTCAGTGCACCACAGGCTGGCTTAGAGGTTTTAGTCGCCATGTCAAGAAAGAGATTTAGACCCCACAACAGCCAGTGTAACCTCCATCAGTCCATCAATCCATCAGGGCATCCAACCATCCACGTCAAGTGTCAAAATTCCCTCGAAAAGGACACAGATCCTCTTCCTCCTCTCACTGAGGTGAAGGGATTTAGCAAATTTAAATGGAGCCTTTCTTTATTTTTAGTGCGATTTTTTTGCTCGTTGTTTGACCCTTTTGTTTAAATTTGGATCACACATTGTACATTTAAGAGCACTCATTTAAATCTAAACCTAAAAGGTGAATCCAAACCTCACTGGCTCGAGAAATCAGAGTCCCGTTTTTATGAGTATGAATTTTATTTGTTTGCGCCTTTCAAAACACTCACGGACAAATGTACAGTACAACAAGTAAAGAATTAAAACAGCATGAAGTTAAAATCAGAATTCAGGTACATAGACACTTTACAATGGAACATGTCATTAAAACAGCATCATGTTGGAATTAAGATAAATATGCAGACACCTAACAGTGGAGTTAAAAATCATAAGTTTAAAATCAAGCTGAAGTACAGCATGGATAGAAAGGGATGATTCATTTAGTTACAGTGAGTGAGCCAACTGAAACAGATGTGTTTGAATCTGTGATTTGAACTCCAGCTGACAGATGTGTGGTGGAAGTGAGTTTCAGAGTCTGGGTGCAGAGCAACTAAAAGCTCTGGCACCCTATGGTGCTGAGTCTGAAGGCTGGAGGATGAGGAAGGTGGGAAGGCCAGAGTCTGCTGCTGAGTCTACTCATGAATGTCCCACATTTAGGACTTGCAGATTATCAGCACGGACGATAACCAGGTGGTGTCGGCGATTCAGGACTCGCATCAGAACGACTCCTACAACCTGTACATGTCTGAGTCCAGGGGTCTGTTCTTCACCCTGATGCTGGAGAACGTGGTGAGCAGCGGAGGACCTGAGGGCAACATCATGATCGACCTCTATGAGGTAGGCAGCCGCGGCGCCGCCATCTGCTGATGTGTTTTCAGGCTGGACGAGCAGGATCACAGGCCAGGAAAGGCAACTGATGCATTTATTTAACACATTCACAAATGTTTACTACCTGAACCCAACAAATGCTACGAATAGTTTGTACAAAATAAAAATGCTAATTTATACTGTTGGACACACTCAGTTTTGTCCTGTTTTGTCAAAAACAGTTACAAGAGCAGTTCATTCTTTGTTCATTTCTGAAACAAAAAGTGCATTTTACACAGCTTTACCATAATGCGCACTTGGGTTAAGATATCAGATTTGAAAAGACACTGAAATTCTGAAATCCTCATTACATCCTGATAGGAATCAGTGAACTTGGTGCTCTGTGAAAAATATGAATCCTACTGATGGAAACTGATGTGGGGAAAACCCAAAAAGTACCATCATTCACCACAAGGGGAATCACCACCTCTGTTGTCAATCATGTCTCCGTGTTCTGGGGTGGGAGAAGTTGGACTGGGGTGCAGCAGGTAGGAAGGAGTTTAAAGGGAGTCGAAAAAAATTTCTCCCACGATTCCACCAACCCCACAATCCTACAGACTGCTGCTTTAAACACAAGGTGGATGAGAAGAACATCAACTTTGGTTTGCAGACTTTGATTCCAGTGACGTGGTCCCCACTTCTAAATATTTGACATTGGACTTTTATTGACATTTATTTTGTTGGACTCATTTACTGGACAATCCCATGAACTTTTATTATACTTCATATATTGGATGTACTGCATTGGTATTTGGACTTATTAAGATCCTACTGATTGATCGTAATCCAGTTGCTGTATTATGCATTTTTCACTAATGTAGCAACTTTCTTCTAACTTTCTCAGTAATTGCCTCTTCCGCCACCTTACACACCTCCTACAGAGCTTGTGCGTCGTCAGGGACTGTTGGTATAGGCCAGTAAATCACTTTGACACATTTTAGGTGATATTTTTAATACAATAAACCTGACGTGACTTGACCAGAACCGAAACGTTCGGTCCTACAGCCCAGTTTTAGCAACTCGCCCACCAACACTTTAGGATATATTACAATGCTAGTCTCAGCACATACACGCCAGGCATGCAAAATAGCAGCATTAACGTGGGCCTGGAACATATCATATCAGTGTTGACAGATTGACTCAGAGGCATCGTAGCACTAAGCTTAGGAAGCAGCGACTGCACACGTAGGCTTCACTCCAGATTATCCTCATCTGCAGCCAGCAGTGGAAAGCATCACATTGTTACAATCACACACCTAAAACAGCCATCAGCAGCCATTAGTCGCGCTGCTCACTGACCTCTATGCACTTTTTATCCCCAGAAATATTCTGCCGTAAATCCTGACCCGTAGAAGACGTGAAACGGCCCATTCTGCATTTGAGAAGAAGACGTGTGCCTGTAAATAGAACAGCGAAGTGAATTCAAGCGATAGCTGCATCTGAACGTCTCCATCTCCCTGCACCATAGCTGCAAAGAAGTAGAAATGTCTCAGGGCTGCACCATATGTTGTTTTGATTACGCAGAGGCCTACAGATGGTCCAAAATAGTGCTCCCTGTCACATTCAGACATCTCATCCTCTACGAACGAGGCCTTCAGCTTTACTTCATCCTGAATAATTCACAGTTTTTTTTCTCTACACTTTTTGGCATCTCCCCCTTTCCCCCCCACTCCTCCCCTGTCTCTGTCGTGTTGTGTTTGCAGGTAGCTGGGATTAAAGGAGTGTTCCTGTCAAATAAAGTTGTCGAGAACCAAGTGAAAACTTATATCACGTACAACAAAGGGAGAGACTGGCGCCTTCTACAGGCTCCAGCATCTGATCTCCGGGGAAACAAAGTGTATTGTGAGGAAGTAAGTTGACAATAGGCAGGGAGGAAAACTCAGACACAAAGGGTTTTACTCTTTATTTTTGATTTTATAAAATCCCTTTAGTTGACAATACGATAATTAACTGTTAAATAATGATACATTTCCACATTTTATCCACCTAATCTGCTGTATGCCGCTGTTTCCTCAGCCGTACTGCTCCTTACATCTGCACCTCCATGTGTCGGAGAATCCCTACACCTCGGGGAACATTGTCAGCAAAGACTCGGCTCCAGGAATTATAATAGCATCAGGTGAAGATGTTTGTTTTTGCACGCCCATGCTGGATCTTCAAACATATCCCCCAACTCTCCATCTGTAGTTTGTTCTGCTCTCCGCACGAATGGAGGATTGTCTTTTCTCCCTGCATGTGTGAAATGAAAAAGTATAGCGAAAACATCTATTTTGCGATTACGTGCTTGAAAATGCTGCTACTGCCACTATACTGACATGACTACACAACAAATGAATCCATGCTTAAGCTCTTTAAGTGTACATGCTTGTACAAAGAAAGTGAAACATAATTATGCCCTTTTCATTCATTCATTCATTCATTCATTCATTCATTCATTCATTCATTCATTCAGGTGTGGTTGGACCTGAACTGACGAGTAGTAATATCAGTGTTTTCATCACATCTGATGCTGGAAACACCTGGAGAGAGGTACGGAAGCATAACTCTACACACAACCCACAAGGTCTTTCCTATTTAAAAATTAACCAGCGTCCTTAAACGCACCAGGGTTGAATTCCTCGTGAATTAAATACAGAAGAAGTTTGACACAAACGTGACTGAAACCAGAAAATATCTGTTCAAAGACCAAACATTCTATAGCAACATTTAGTTTCCTCCAGCAAGGAAGTTCAACCGAGGAACCAACTAATTTTGACAACATTTGGAAGGGTAGAAGCGTAGGGGCGTGGCTCAGAGGATTTCTTAACTTTCTAAAATATGGTTAATCGATGATTTTTGTCAGTTTTTTCAGTAATACACCAATCTTAATGTAAAAATATTGGAATAAATGCATATTTATCCCATGATAGACGATCAATAAGTGCAATATGGTACTGATCGAGGACTCGGATCTAAGATATACTGCATGCTTGGAAAGGGGGATGGAGGTGAGATGATGCTGATTCAGTAACATGCAAACGCTTTTGATGTATTTTTAATAATTATGAAGACAAAAAATCACGTTAATTACTGCGATTTCTTTCTCTTCAGCACTTTTTAAAACAAGTTTTGTCTCATCTTGTTTAGCCTTGGAGGAGGTATGCTCTCTGTGAGTGCTCCTCCTCCGGGTTTGATACTTTATGATATAGACACAACTCCGTAAGTCCTAAAAAATTGAGATGTTTGATTCCCACCTCTGATCAGTAAAAGAAAGCGTAGACCAAAGGGAGCACGCAGAGATTTGCCGCCGGCTTATGACTTCATAAATCACAGAGGGGAGAAACACTTTGATGAGTGATGCATAAACAAAGATTCTGGGTAGAGCGACTTTATAGAGTGCTGCTGGTGGTGTTCACCAATTTAAGTATACAGTGTGTGTCCCTGGTACTATAAGTGTACTTTATGTGGACAGATTGTTATACTTGCTGTGTGACAGAGTGAACCTCTTCCTGTTTCCTGGCAGGTTTTTGAGGAGGAGTACAGCGTGTTTTTCCTGAATCAAGGAGGATCTCTGGTGGCCATTCGACACACGCCTCTACCCATTCGACACATTTGGTGAGCTTGTCTGAGCACACGTCTCATTTCAGGACACGCGGTGTCAGGCCCGGCACAGACACGTTGCCGATGCTCTGCGGGTGCCCGTGTTTGTGACCCCGTCTGTCTGTGATCCAACCGTTGTTTCTTCCCTCAGGCTCAGTTTTGACGAAGGCAGAAACTGGGACAAATATAGCTTCACCTCCTCCCCGCTCTATGTTGACGGAGTGCTGGGGGAGCCTGGAGAGGACACCCTCATAATGACGTAAGATACGACGAAATGGCAAACAACTGATATATCTAATTTATGTATATTACCACAGTTAAGGTGAAGACTAGACTAGAAGTTTCACATGTAAAAATGTGTAGATGATAATAACAAACAGATTGTATAGCTCAGACTGGAGAGCGTTAGTGTTTAAACTTGAGATCCCAGGGTTCAAGTGGGTTCAAATCCAACCACTGCCATTTTTGTTGTACATACATTTTGTTGTATTTTGTGGGCCAAGCATGGAATTGGTTCACAAAACAGCCACACGTCTACTTGAATATCTGTTTGCCTCTTTTCTGACTTGTCATTGCAGAATATTCGGTCATTTCAGTCATCGCTCCGAGTGGCAGCTTGTCAAAGTCGACTTCCGTTCCATTTTCAAACACCAGTGCACATCTGAGGATTATCAGACGTGGCAGCTACACAATGAAGTAAGGATCGTTCGTTGATGATATTACCGTTCAGTTAAGTTGTGGATTAAACTCGAATCTCTGTCTTGCAGTCGCACGATAAAAACAAGATGAGTAAATAAAAGGATGAAAAGAACCTTTGAAATGCGTGTGATGCATTATACATTACAGGATGAAGCGTGTGTCATGGGAATGAAGAGGATTTTCCAAAAATTGAAAGCAAACGCCCGATGTGTCAAGGCCAGAGATCAGTACATTTCCCAGATGTCAGAGTCGTGCCCGTGCACGGAGGCAGATTTCGAGTGGTGAGTTTCCTGCTCTGCAGCTTCTCGCTTCACATTTCATTGAATCCAGTGCACTTTTTCAGCCTCCGGAGGCAGAATTCGTGAAGTAAAACTGAGGCTCTGCAAGAACACATAAGAGGTCTGTTGCTAACTTCATAACCTTAAGTGTAAGTCACTATATACATACTATATTATACGTAAACATTTGGTATCACCATTTGTAATGTTTTCGGCAAATATGTAATCCTAAACCCAATGTGATGTCCTCCACCTACGATTTATTCATTGTGTTATATACTGTATATATTCTAAAATGAATAATCCTAATCTGTGTAAAATCCGGTGTTTCTCTCTTTGTATCAAATCAAACAGTGACTACGGTTTTGAGCGGCAGAGCGACGGGAGCTGCACTCCATCCTTTTGGTTCGTTCCCTCAGCGACATCTAGAGACTGCATCACCGGGGACAGCTTCCTCAACACCACCGGGTACGCCAGATTCATTTGCACTGACAAGCGAACGGAGAATAACGGGTAAACAAACGCCTTCGCTAAAAAAGGTCGATCGCAGCTCTCGGGAAATTCCCTGGCAAAATGGTTCATGGAGCGATATGAAAGCTCTCTAAGCTTCAACAGATGAAAAAGCTGAGAAACGTGCACGAGTGTTTCCAAGTCTTTTTGAAATGTTACAGCTTTTAAATTAATATGCAGTGGTGGAAATGAATATTTTTTTTAAACTTAAGTGAATATTAACAGTACCAAAATGGATAAATACTTCAATAAAAGTAAAAGTTCTATTCAAACAGTTTTTACAAGTAAAATTTACACAAGTATCCAAACTAAAATGTACTCGAGAAGATGTAATGTACCGTGATAACGAAAACCCCTCCAGGCTGGACATACAAGGTTTCTCACTTTACAGGGATCAGTTCAAATTGGTAAGGAAGGAAGTACGAAAATAAAGAAGGAAACAATGGAGAGAAGGAAAAGGAAAGGGTTGGAAGACATGAATAGGAACGGAAGGAAAGCAGAAAGGTGGAAAGGAAACGAGGAAGGCAAAGTAGAAACTGCGAAGAAAAGGAAGACAGAACAAAGTAAACAATGAAAGTATAGAAGAAGAAGAAGAAAGAAAGTACAAACACCTAAAACTTTCACTTGATTAAATATACTTAGTTCCCCTCTGTGAATCTGTGTGTATCTGTTAATGCACACATGCTGCGCTCACTTCTGTGCTTTGCGTCTTTCTGGGTGCGTTCCAGATATCGCAGGGCTCTGTCTAATAACTGCACTGAGGGAACCCCGCTGAGGTACACCCCGCGGCGACAGAAATGTCCCAGCCAGGCTCCCAGAGGCCTCCAGCTCCTCACCAGCGAGGGAACGCTCGTAGCAACGCTGGGGAAGAACGTCACCTTCATGGTCTTCCTGGAAGAGGTTCCACTTTCACGTCACATAATGAATGTTGTTTGTCTTAATCCTGAAAGATCAGATATCAGGAATCTTCTCATTATTCTCTTCACGTAGGGTCTGAGCTCAGCTACGAGTGTAACGGTGGACTTTGGCGACGGGACCGCGATATCCTACGTTAACATCAGCTCCATAGATGATGGGGTCAAGCATATCTACAACAAAGTGGGCATCTACCAGGTTTCCGCCACGGCGAGCAACAGTATGGGCTCGGACAGGGTGATCCTCTACCTGCACGTCTCCTGTGAGTCCAGAGAATAAGACAAGGACGTCTTTGGTGACTAACTGAGCAAGTTGTGTGTATACGTGCTCGCTATACGCCGATGTTTGTCCATACTGATTAAGTGAGCCGTATGCATTTAATCCCTTAAATTAGTGGGGTTCCATCACTCGGTGAACGTACACGACTCTTTGCTGAACTGGTTGATTAGAGGAGACACACCAGGTGAAGATGTACGTGGGTAGGATGCGTACATCAGTTGTCATGGTGTTTATATGATGTTTCAAAAACAAAGACTTGTTGCCTTAATGGGATCGGATCAAAGTTTGAATGTGCATGGAAACGTGTTCACATAAACTCGCATACAATTAAGGTTTTAATCATTGCAATTGACGTTTTGATAGATGAACGTTTACGTGGGTAAAGAGTTAGTTTAATGGTTCCTGCAACAAAAACAGATGATCAGGTTGATGCCCAGCGTGTGTTACCCGCCTCCTAATCAGGTGAACCTTTTAGAAACCCATTAACTCCACCAAGGTCGTTTGGCTTCCACCCACGTCTGATGGCTTGTTGAGTTATTAAGCGAATTTGGTTTCGGTTTTTGGTTTGTGACAGATCCTCGTTACTCAGCTGACCATCGTCTCTAACGTTTTAACACATCCACCAGGGAGTCCTTGATGGAGGGGAAAAACACTGAGGGAACACTTTAGATGTTCTCGTGGAAAGTGCTCTCACGTCTCCTCTGCAACTTCATCGCTGCTCTTTAACAGCATCGTGTTTAAAGTGGTTTATGTAATGCACGCTCTTCCCTTTTTGCATAAAAAATGATGTGGAAATGTGAAACTCATTGCAGATGATTGCGTTGCTGCGTGGAATCCAACACAGAGCAATGACTGCCAATTATATCTATCTATATATCTGTTTGTCTGTCTGTCTGTCTGCATGTCTCTCTGCCTGTCCATCGACTGTCCACATAAGGAAAATGGATTGTCGAGATAGATATTGATTTTATTATCAATCAGTTTCCTCTAACTTGCTTACTGCAGCATTATGTGCTCTATTAAAACCAATTAGAGAAACGTCAGACAGACAGACGGATAGATAGATAGATAGATAGATAGATAGATAGATAGATAGATAGATAGATAGATAGATAGATAGATAGATAGATAGATAGATAGATAGATAGATGGATAGATAGATGGATGGATAGATAAATGACAGTATATTTTGTAGGCTGG
>OMOW01037566.1:1890-13103 GCA_900312555.1 Lamprogrammus exutus
CTCTCCCTCTATCCTGTTGCTGACCCATTTACCAGTTAATAACCACATTCACTCACTTACACACACATGCATGCCAACACAAATGGCATGTATAACACAATGACATGGTATCTCTATGAATGGTACGTTAAAGCCCATTATAGAGGCAATATACTGTAGAAGCGTAGGCTGTGTGGGAATCAGTCATGCTCATGAATTTCTTACTTTTGCAGACATTATCTATAATGTTCTTGACGGAGCCTTGATTCTGTCACATACATACACACTTTACCCTTTAGCATTTGCAACTGACACTGTGTGCATATGTTGAAGAGAGCTCAAAATCTATTCATAAAGAAAATCTGCTCCTAAAGAAATTAGGAACAGAGACCAGAGATGTCACTGTCAGTTGTTTCAGAATGTATTACAGCATTCATACTGCATTATGATCTAAAATACAAATTTTAAATCCCCTGTGGAAAACCATTTCAGTGTGTAGTCAGTGCCACCTAGAGGATTTCTGGCAGCAGTGCAGCACCTTTAGGCAGAACAATATTTTTGTCATACTGATCAAATGTGTTAATTGAAATGTTTTATCCAATAGATATCTTTTACACCACATTCAGTGACAAGCCACAACATTTATGAATGCCCCATCAGATAATAAAGAAGAATACGCTTGTCTTATCTAAATGTGTCTGTCTGAATCCATCTTTGTCCTGTTCTTTTACAGCTGAGTCCAAAAGCAAGTCTCACAGTGAATCCAAACGTGAAGGCAAGGAACGCCATAGCCACAGTCACAGTAAGGAGTCCAAGCGGGACTCCAAGGAACGCCATAGCAAAGAGTCTTCCCACCGGAGAGACCGCGACAAAGACAGAGGGTGCAGCATTGTAGAGCCACTGTCCCACAGACGCAACAGTAAAGACCGTGGTTGTAATGGCGTAGAGCCACCACCTGTTCGCAGGGACAGCAGGGACCAGGGATGCAGCAGTGTGGAGCCCATTCCTGGGAGACGGGACTCCAAAGATAAGGGCTGCAGCTCCTTAGAACACATTCCATTGATAAGAAGAGACTCCAAAGACAGAGGGATTAATGGTGACCTGATGCCAAGGAGAGACAGCAAAGACAGGAGCGGGGGTCATGGGGTTGAGTCTTTACTGAGGCAGGACAGTAAAGACAGTGAAAGACTAATAGATCAGCCACCTGAGCTCTTACCTCGGCAAGATAGTAAGGAAAGAGCCAGAAATGGTGTCGACAGTAGACATGAAAGTAGAGAGAAACTGCTGGATCAGCCACCCGAACTCTTACCCAGGCAGGACAGCAAAGAAAGATCCAGGAATGGTTTGGACTCAAAACATGAAAGCAGAGACAGACCCGAGCTTCTACCGCGAGCAGAGAGCAAAGACAAAGCAAGAACTCAAGCAGACAACAGGCATGATAACAAAGATCATCGTCCAGAATTAATACCAAGACAGGATAGCAAAGAGAAAGCATGGAATGACATAGAACATAGACATGAAATCCGAATAGACCAACCACCTGACATCCTACCCCGACAAGAAATATCCAGATGCGGCAACAGCAAGGACAGGGTGGTCTACAGCTCTGAAACCAAATATGAGGGTAGAGATCGGAGCTGTCACAATGGAGGAGATTTTCCTCCTCCTCTGTTACCTAGACAAGACAGTAAAGATCTGAGCAAGACTGGCCTCGAAGCCAGGCGGGACAGCAAAGACAGAAACATGAATGGCTCAGATCCATATCATTACAATGTTAAGAACACCAAGAGTCCTACTGCAACGGAGTTCAGGTGTGATGGCAAAGAAAGAGGCTACAGATCAGAGGGCACGCCTAGGAGGGAAAACAGAGACAGAGCAAACTACAGCACAGACCAATCAAAAGCACAAGAAAGGAATGGCAGTGCAGCGTCAGGGCAGTCATCAACAACCACACCGACTCACCATGGGAGACCAGCTGGTAGCCCACCAATGACGCTTGGAACAGGGAATGGTGAGGATTAAAATTAGACCACATGTGATGCTACAGAACAACTGTCCATACAAATAAGATTCATAATGTATTTTCATGACATTTGACTATATATGTGATTTTTCATTCCTTGGCAGAATTAAAAGCAGCACCTAAGTATGGCCGCTCACCTTCCATGCCCGCTAACCAATCTCCACTGGGCACACCACAAAGGAGAGCAGCAGAGACACAAAGTCAGGTATGCAGTCTTTGGTTTTCTTACATTTTTATTGTTTTTTCAAAGCAAAAGGCACAACTGGCTCGATGGTCAGACTGTATTCACGTCACTGGATGCATTGGCTCTGTCCCACAGATGCCCCAGATGCCATGGATATGTGGAGACACCACCATGCTAGAACAGATTGAGAGGAAACGTACCCTCTGCTTGGAGATCCGCTCCAGACAACATCCTCACCTGCAGAGATCACTGGACAGGCCTCCTCTGGACAGGAACGAGGATCGGCATCAGGGCCGGAACCAGTGCAAGCAAGAAAGTGCACCTGTTCTTCCAGGATGGGGGAAAAGCAGCGGGTCCAAAAAGATCCGTCCTCCCCCATATCCTACACAGAAGACTGTATTCTGGGACACGGCCATCTGACAGTAACCACACACTTACACCTCCCTGCCACCTACCCACTAATTATCCACTTCCTCGCTCCCCTTGGCTGGACTGATTTATCTCAGCACATCAGAGAGGTCAGGATAGCCAATGAGAGCACTGGGGTATGATCTCACTGATGTCAAAAGACAATGGTGGTTACCATAGCAATATTTCTGCTTGTTCAGGTTGTCATGTTTTCTTACTATCACTGGTGATATTTGATATTTTTCTATTTCCTGTGACTTGATTCTTGTAATATAATTAGTAGAGTAGATATTTGATTAATAGATATTTTCTAAATCAGATGGGGATTAAAAATCATCCTAAATTATGTATAGTAGATGTAGATGGATTCAAATGTTTGTTTAATGTTATTTTTGTTGTTAATTTTACATTTGAAAACATAATCTATTAATACGTGTACTGTAGTAGCATAATTTTCTTATGCATAACATTTTTGTGTGCTCAAAAGCACTCAAATGAATGGACAATTCATTTCTGTCTATATACAGTATACTTTACATTTGTACTGTTGTAAATTGAGGAGTTGTGTCAACATGCTTTAGATTCCAAGGCCTACCACCTAGTCCAGTATGTTCTAAAATATACAACAGCCAGTCCTAGAACAGAAACAGGAAACTTTGCGTGCTTCAGTTTGTATGTTACACCAAGAAGCTCTGTCGTTGATTCAAACAGTTGAATCATTTTATTGGTAAACCTGTTGGAAAGTATGTTGGAAAGGACTGGGAATATGTGAAATGTTTGCTGTATTCTAAGATACAATATGAGGGTTTGCTGGACAGGTGATATATTTGAACATTATAAACAGTATAATTCCCCAAACCAGCCAAAGCCTATTAAAGCAAGATATGGGTGTGGTTGCACTTTGGAAAGTTTGTTATTTGAAATAAGGTTGGTGGAAATAGCTGGCAAATACCAGCATGCTTACTTTGCCATGCACACTGCAAACACCATGACACAGTGTAAATACTTGATGCCAATAACCAGCCCAAACAATCACCACCTAAGCTTTTAGAATATTTCTTAATTTTACTGCAGATTATAATAGCCATATGCACTTGCTTATAAGAAATAACTTTCAAGATTATGCTTATATATATTTTTGAAATGTATGAGTAGCAAGCTGTGTCATGTAAGTTTTAATTTGGCTGGGAGGTTTAGCCTCAGGAGACTGGCTGTGTATGACATGCAGTCATCTGTCATTAGTTGTCTGTGACAATATTCCCAAACCAATTGGCTGCTGATTGGCAACCATTTTAGGGAGCAATCCATTTAAGGACCTATAACATGGTAATAGCTCCACCCAGTCAAAAGCACAGCGGTTGCACAAAAGCCGAAGATACTTTGAGGCTTTGTAGAATTAAGAAAAACTGCACTACCCATCATCTTCCATCACATTTAATCATGCTGGTTACATACATGGCCCTCTCCCCCTGCTCTCTCCCTCTACCTCAACCTCTCACTTACATCATCTGAATTGGTTCTCTTTTGTACATGTAATGCAATGTCTGCATTGCCAAAATATGGGAGTATGGGTATGACAAATGAACTAGCCCCCAGAGTGCAAATACAGTGGCCCCTTCCTGATGAGAACCCATGCTACAAAGGTCATTCTATGTTTTGCCTGTATGTGTGTGTGTGTGTGTGTGAGAGGGAGAGAGCTGTGTGCGTGTTTGTGTGTGACAAGCTAAAATGTATGCAAGTTGATTCTTTACAAATGATTGTTTTCAGACATTCACTTTCCTGCCCTATCCATGTTGTTGGTGGGTGGAAGTTGGAAATGTAACAATGATGATGTACAATCTTTTTTTGTGTGTGTAAACGTGCACTGTGAAAAGGTAGAGAGAGCACCGCACTGTCAGAGTCCTCTGTCTTATTGCACTGAGTGTTCTCTTGTTTTCTGTACTAAAAAAGGAAAAGGAAAAAACATGCTTGAGGAAAAAAGTACTGTATTCTGATTGTCACTTGGGATCTGTTGAGATAAATAAATAAACCTGCTATGGGAAAATTGTGTTCTATAGAAATTGTTCTTTTTCCACTACCCTTGGATTTTTGTGTGTCTTATATTTTCAGTTGCAAGTGATGAGTAATGCTCTGTAAATTACTCATTTTATTAATTCATTCAAACTTTTTTTTAAAACCCACTTAAAATGAAGACAAACTACATTTAAACAGGTAAGATATGAATATTTCTCTTACAATGTGACTTAGGACTTACACCTCTGGGGTGTTTATGGCGCTGCAGCAAACTGTTGTCAGAAATAGCACAAAACAAACAGCAAAAAGGAAAACAACAACATAAAACAGGTATTTACATGGCATTAAAAAATTTGTCAGAAAAAGAGTCACTATATGTTGCAAAGTCATACAAATGTCACTCAATATAATGAAAACATAACTAACACTCTGAATGATAGAATACCGTAAAAAGGGTTTTAAAAAAAGAAAGAAAGGAGACAGTTACAACTAAAGGTACGATGATGACTCTTATAGTCTCCATGTGCAGACGTGACACTGACTGGCCCTGTGTCGCTGTTTATCAGTTGCTTTGATGGTTCCAGGCAATGGGGTGACAAACTGTTCTGTTTGGCTGACAGTAGTCAACCAGAAACTGTAGAGATTGGCAAAGTAGTGACAGGCACCACGTGAGCCCTGGCACTCTATGAAGGGGTGAGTTCGGAAATTCTTAAGGCAGCTACCAGAGGAGGTCAGAGATTGGCCACCACCCTCATCGCCTGCCCCTGTGTGCTGAGGACATGGAAGCAGCAGATTTTAGATTTAAAGCATACACACAGTTTTTTTCTGAGCCCTCTGGATCAAAATTCCACACAAGTTATCTGCCAATTTATCAAACTCACCAGAAGGAAAGAGTACCCTATCCAGAGACTTCTCCAGCCGGGTGGGCATGCGGGAGCTTTGTGATCCTGGCTGTGAAAAGCCACTGCAGGGGAAACCGTCTCACACACCACACAGCGGCTGATGTGGGATTCAATCTCCTGGCCTGTGAGGGGCATCATGGGTATTGGGGCAGTGGTCGAGAGCCAATAGGATTTGTCATTGCGACTTGAGTAGTGGCAGGCGGCCGTGTTGCAGTAGGAGAAAGGCATGGTGGAGAATACAGGCAAGCAGGAGCCAGCTTGACCTAGGAAGAGGAGGCAACAGTAGAACCAGGGACAGAATGAAAAGGAAAAATTAGGAAAAGGGAAAAGGGAAAGAAGATATTGATATAATTATATGGTATATATTTTATATATATTGCTACTCAAACAGTTTTGATCAAGCAACCAATGTCAAAACAAAGATTTTCACTTTCGTGGGGCTTTTAATGTGAGTCATACATACCCAGGTCTTGTGTGTGAGCTTTCTCTTGACCCTCTAGGTAGACTAGACTGTAGCCCACCCAAAGAAGACTGCTACCTCCAGGACACTGTGGCACCTGAACTGACTGGCTGTGGATAACCAACAGGAAGCCTGAGTTTAGTGTCCCCACATGGCCTGGCCCACCTGGCTCACCAGGTGGACCTGGAGAACCTGGAGGTTGAGTGGGTGGAGTAATGATGGGATTGGCATAAAAAGGAGATAAGAATTAGAGATATGCAGTTAAGAGAGACAGTAATTTATTGGAGATGTTAACCTATTTATATCAATATTGGACATGAAGTACATCACCAAAATGTTCAGTATAACTGCTGCTGTTAATTTAAGCCTCTAGTTTCATCTACGGAATGCATTTGAGATGGTTAAATGATTACCATCAATGACTAACCTTGAGGTCCAATAAATCCTTGCTGACCGACCTCCCCTGGGTCTCCAACAGCACCATTTGCACCAGGAGGACCTGGTGTGCCTGGGGCACTGCAAGACCCCATCGGACCCTTCTCTCCTGGAGCACAGACACAAACAAACATACATAAAGACCCATGTGGATAACTGAGGATGAAAAAAGAATAGTACAGAAATAGTATAGAATGAAGTATATAATTTTATTAGAATTATTTAGACACAGTAATCAGTCCCAACAGAAAGTGTACACATCTTAATTAAACAGAGACAATCAGTCTCTCTTGCCTGTACGCCCTGGAGTTCCAGGAGGACCCACATCACCAGGGAAACCCTCACGTCCTCTGTGACCATGTGGTCCTGGCAGTCCAATGGCACTCACCTGTGTGTTTTCTGTGATGGAATCACCAGGGAGACCCTTGATACCTGGAGAAATACAAATGTTTGTCAATCTTAGAACTTCCTTTTGTGTTTGTTGCTGCATGTATGCATGTGCAAGCGTGTTTAGTTTTTTTAATCGACTGACAGGAGTCAACCTATCCTGTCCCTAATTAAATATCTCATCATTCAATATACAGTATATCTGTCTCTACTGTGAACTGTTCAAGATAGATACAATGCCATACACTCACCCATGTCCCCAGGTAGGCCCGTTTCTCCTTTACGACCCCTGGGGCCAGGGACACCTTGTTGTCCTTGGAATCCTGAGAGACCCTTTAGACCAGTGGGACCTCTCTCGCCTGTCAAAGTGCAGCACATTTTTAGAAGAATCCGATTACCAGACAAGCCTGATCCCAGCAACTAAATCAGGTAATGAATGATAGGAATATCATTGTAGCATCCTTTGGTTTGGTACTTCAAAAGCAGAATGCATTCTACCAGGGATGCCTTCACATGTATGTATATTTAGGGCAATACTGATGGTGGCTTCACAATGTACCTTTAGATCCTCTAGGACCAGGGTAGGCCTGAGAGCCAGGGAGTCCCGGGAGGCCCTTTAATCCCTTACGACCTGGTAAGCCAGGAAGGCCGAAAGGTCCTGGGTCTCCTTTAGAGGAAACAGTACTGAATGGAGGGCCAGGTTCCCCAGGTGAACCTTAACAAAAAAGAGTACAACATCACAAAGGTGGACGAATATGCTAAGGGAACACAGATCATTATAAACAGACATACACACACACCTGGAGGCCCTTCATTTCCAGCATCTCCATCGGGTCCTTTCTCAGGCTTGTGGCATTCTTTTCCAGGAGGACCAGGTTCACCAGGAAAGCCTAGGGAACCTGAGCAAAGAGATAAAAACACAAGAGAGTAATGGTAAAATACAGTCCATTAAAGTAGCATATTATGCTGAAAGTAATTGGTGAATTTTAAATTGCATGTTTGTATGAGATAAACTGTATCCTAAGTGTAATTTGAAACTGATATTCAGCTTTTAATTGATACCTTGCTTACAATCAACATTTGACAGTTTCAGAATTTGCATTGAAATTTATATTGTCCTTCAACATCATAGATAACAGTAGGTGCATCACATGAACTGTATCAATGCTAATAGGCATAATACCTGTGTAGCCAGGTGGGCCCCTGGGGCCTTTGGGGCCAGGATATATAACTCCTTGAGGTCCTGGGGGGCCCCTATGACCTTTGTCTCCAGAGAGACCATCTTGACCTGGAGGACCTGAGATGTCTATGCCTTGAAGGGATAAATGAGTGCGTATAAGTGACACAATATAGGATAATGAGTTAACAGATGTGTTTTCTCTCTTACCATTTGCTCCATTCATCCCTTTCGGTCCTCTACGCCCATTCAGTCCATCCAGACCCGGTGGTCCAGGGAGTCCTAACATAAGATGAAACACCAACTTCAAAATGATTTCATTGTGTTTCTTGCAACTGTTTTCCCTTCAGGACATCATCTTGAATCAAGTTTTTACAAGTATGGTGACTTGAAAATATTATATGACCACAAAAGCAGCATTAATTATCAAGTAACCCCAGGGGAGTGTTTTAATTTATTGTTCAGGAAATATCTGTGACACACAATTCAGGCCAAATAGTGCTATAACTGAAAAACAATAGTATTGCTAGGTTAGACACTCCCATCTGTACCCTCCTATTCAGGGATGGAAGCATTACTGGACATCGTGTCAGTACCTGGGGGTCCACTGGAGCCAGGTGAACCTTCTGGTCCATGACCTCCAAGTTCACCTGGGAGACCTGGAAAACCTGGACGGCCTCGATGGCCACGTGGGCCAGGGAAGTCTGCACAGACCCAACATAAAAGAGCTCAACCCAACATGAATACATAAAGCTTTGTGTACTTACACTATATACAAATAAACTTTATGTCATAGTATTTTCATAATTTGCAAACCAAGACACATACTAATGAACAAACAAATCCTGGTAGACACAACTGTTTACACACAGACGTCTGTCCAAACATAGCAGTAACAGTTCAAAAGTATTCATCAACTGTGTTTCAGTTCTCTGATTCTGAACTTAACTTAACATTACCTGATGCTCCCTGTCTCCCTGGATCACCAACAATGCCTGGTTGTCCAGGCTGACCTGGGATTCCCATGAGTCCTGTGTCCCCTGGATCTCCTGGCTCTCCATTGGGAGCTAGAGGAAAGAGAAAGGCCACTATGTTTACACCTGATGTGAAATGTATTACGTTGTACTCTCGACACAATTTGATGAGTTAAAAAAGGAAACAAATTAGTTTGTTGAGATAAACATCTACAAAATTTCTGTTTATCTATGAAAATAGTCCACATTATACTTTTAAACCAACATCTTTATTGTTTCTCCTCATCAGTTGACGTTATCTTTGAGTAAGTCTCCTGTTTGTGACATTTTATAAGCTCACCTCCTGGTCCATCCTCCCCTGGCATTCCTTTGGTTCCACATGGACCAGGTTGTCCAAAAAATTGTCCTGGATCACCTGGAATAGATTTGGACAGGATTATTTGGACAGACATATCATAGAGACATTGGGATGTGTTGATTAATATTGCTTAACAATTTTTTTTACATGGCTCTCTGTAATTGCTGGCTCTGCTTGGTCAATTGTGGCATTTGGTACTTGGTGTTGGAGTGTTGGTATTAAACTGATCATCACTTGCTGACAATACATTATCGCTTACTTAAATGATTAAATTATCCAGTATACTAATTACATATAATTATGTATTAATTAATATTTTTATCATATGATTTCAAAATACAGTCATTTGTAGATGTAAATCCTGAAGTCACATCTTTTCAAAACTTAATATTTCCTCACTTCATGAAACACCTACATATATTTTATACATACAATATCTCTTTTGACTCACCTTTGGCCCCTGGAAACCCTGTTGAACCTGGATTACCAGCATGTCCCCCAGGCCCAGGATATCCCTGAAACAGGTATCAACAATTCTTGCCAAACTTGACTATTTGACATCTCCTCTGAGTTTGACATACTATGAATTACAGCATGTACAGTAAAGCCACTTAAATGTCTTCAAAAAGGATTAAATGATAAAATAGCATTCCCAGGATGGGTTTTCCCACATACATCAGCTATTAAGTGTTGTTCATTCAGGCAATTGGCTGCAGGTGTAACATCTAATTTATCAAGCTGTATAATAGTTTTGTTTTGTTGTTTTGTGTGAAACAGCTTTACTGAATGTTACCTGGAGTCAAAAGAGTGTTCTCTTCCAAAAAAAGCTGTTCAGTATAGACTATGGAACTTATCAGGGGATAAGTTATGGTGCTCCTGGCATCATTATCGTGTAATTTTTTGATAGTGTGTGTACATGGCATGAGATTATACAAAGTGTGACTCAAGCAGCAGCTACTATTTACTGTCTTTTGTATATGGTAAAGGAAATATTCTCTGAACTACAAATACAATTAATTAGTTTTACTATATACCAGATCTCCAACATTCCCCAGATATCCTCTTGGACCTGGGAATCCTTTGAAGCCACGATACCCAGGAGGGCCTGGAAATCCTGCCCTTCCTGGATTACCAGGGCTGCCCTTAAATCCCAGGGGTCCAGGCCATCCATTGGGCCCTGAATCACCTGGGTGTCCCCTTGTGCCTTTTGAGCCTGTAAGGGACAAAACCGATAAGAAAATACTTTGCAAATATATTCTTTATCACAGAGTTTGATTAAGGGTATAATATAGCACTTAAGTGTCTCTGTCCACTGCATTGCCTGTAGGTCCCTGTTTGCCTAGTAGTCCCATCTCTCCTCGTAACCCTGGAGAGCCTTTGGTTACATTCAAGATCCCAACAGGTGAAGCTCCTGGTAATCCTGGGGAACCACGGGGACCTGAATGGATCACAGAGTGGAGATAAAATACTTGTCACTCTGATTCAGAAAGCACATTAAAAGGGCAGTTATTCCTTCAATTCCTTGTTTATTAATTCTTATCAAGGTTGTTGTCCTCCTTAACTACCTTTGTGGACAACCTTGTCAAGCCCAAGTTGCAAGTAATCCAGCCATACTTCAGGTTCTGAATTATGGTACCTTTAAAACCAGGCAGTCCTGGGTCTCCTATGTCACCAGGGTGACCATCCAAGCCCCTCTCCCCCTGTAAACCTCTGGGTCCTGGAAGTCCAGGAGGACCTGGAAAACCTCTGCCTCCATTTCTCCCAGTGTGCCCAGGTTCACCTTGGCAAATTGAAAACACAAAGGAAAAGTTTTCATTCAGGAATTACTCATTTCTGATACAAAGCACTAAAGACCCAGTTCATGAGTTCAATGCATGATTATAGAGATAAAATAATAATAATAATAATAATAA
>OMOW01037576.1:0-12607 GCA_900312555.1 Lamprogrammus exutus
ACCTACGAAACTTTACATGCAAAAGTCAAGGGGATAAATGACTTAGAGCCTTCCGATTAAGATAACAATGTGTAGCCCTTTTACATTTTCTAATGACAGCAATGCCCTGTGCCATGTGAAAACATTAAATGCCTAATTATGTGCAGTTTAAAGTTTAAATCCGCAATTTCCCACAATCTGCAGTGTTTATGGGTAATTGAAATGATTTCAACTACTCTCCAAAGTAATGCATAACTGAGATTTGAAGATCTCATATATGCATAGATCTTGACAAATGCTCGGACATACATGTTCTACTCGCCTGTTACTGTGGAAGCGGTGCAGTGGATCTGTCCTGTGACAAGACGACAGCTGACAGCCAAAGTCACTGACGTCCAGGGTCCCCACATCACTGAGGTTGGCTCTCTGAGAGAGCAGAGGGAACGGCTCCTCAGGGGCCAAAAACTTCTCATACAGAGACTCAGACATGGCCAGATGTACCTAAAACAGAAGGCAAAATAAATGGAACACCTTACAATGTAACTCAATCCAATAAAACACCAACTCAAGCTAACAGCCACAAAAACGGTCACTGAGCAAAATCAACACCTTGCAAAGTCTAATTAAAAATCGATTATTAGAAACTTTATAAAATTATGATCTATTACAAGTATACTGTAACGGATTTCATTGTACAGAATTAATAATTTGTCCACTCCTAATGCATTTTCACTCTGCCAAATCGATACACTTATGTGTAGCCTATAAACTATAGCCAATACAGATATTCATATTTGAGTAAGCAAATCAAGCAAAGGCTCATAGAGCAGTGAAGATTTGTAAAGATTACGCCAACTCTTGGAAGTTTTATTTAGATCTATAAACTTCAAAACTAATAGTGCTCTTAGAATAAGTGAACACTTGGCCATATACAGTATTTTGTTGCATTTTATTTTATTTGTTGTGTTTTATTTTAATCATTTTTACCTAATGCAAAGTTTTACACATTTAAAGCATGTTTGTTGTTGAGCTGAATACAGAGAAAACTATTAAGGAGACTACCGCTAGAGGTCGCTCATCGTAAACATCAAACTCCTTAATTGTTGGTGTTGACAATGCGTTGCAATAATGGCTGCAAACCTTTGAACGTACGAAATAATACAAACAAAGTAACTTTATAGTATCTACAATGTTGAATACAATGAAGTTTCGCTATTATAACATGTAGTAACAGAGTTTAGCGTATCACTGAAGCACAGGACGGACGAGCTAGCGTGGTTAGCTGCTCGTGAATGCTCCAAAATGACCACGTAGCGTTTAGCAGCCACAAAACGATGCCTGACTCATTTCCTTCGCCAAATAACGACTCTTACAGTCTTAGAAAAACGAACCTTTGAACTTATATACAGAATCATACTAACCTTATGTCGTTCAAAGTGAGAATATTTCTGCCACCTCCATTTGCAAATCCTTTCTTTCCACCGATGATCTAACCATCAGCTGTCAACGCGAGACTCACGGGGGCGCGCACGTGACGCAGAGCGGAAGCTGTCACCCAAACAGGAAGACAGCTAACACCAAAATCTCCAGTTATTTTTCCTTCTTTTCTCATTTATTATCTGTTTATATCGCGTAATATTAATTAAATTAGGTATGGCTTCGAGTCATGCGAAAGACTCCACCTTTTTGGGAAGCAGGATACCAGCAGAAATCGAGACTTTGTACAAAAACCTGAAGGATGTGGACCAAGAGCTGTTCCGAAAATTACTTAAAGGTAAGAGACGAGATAACTGTTTCGTCTCAGAAACAGCTTTGGATATCTGTAACATCAAACTTGAAATGCTTTGTACAAACCACTGACATGAATTTTCCATTATTCATTTGTTCTTACTCATAGTCACTTGATCGATCAGTGACATTTGTGTAGCAGCAACATGTTGTGTTATAGTTTGATAAAACAGCTGTCACTATATGAAATGAGGTGAAAATACACAAACGTTGGAGAGTTGGAAACATTCTTTTTCCTAAACACTAAAATACTTGAGTACTAAACTACTAATAATGATAATAATTGTTTATGAGGATAGATGAAAGCAAGTTTGACCTTTTCAAGACCAGAGATTGATTGGAAGGGCTTCCTCTTTGGTCAAAAGTTGTTCCCAGATTACAGATTGTATCTTTGATTTATGTGGATAGTCAATCCACTTTATTATGAAGGAGAGTGGTAAGAGATGGAGGACTGCACATCAGCTGTTAAGAGGATTAAAAGTCTGTGACTGAAATACATCTTGCGTGAGTAACAGAAACAGAGTTTATTCAAATGAGCCTGGATGAGTAGAAATCTATAAATGACACCAAAATAAACAATAGTAGACTGGTAACAGCAGCCAGATGTGACTCTGAAAGCAGGTAAATCCTCTGAAGTGAATGAGAAATGCCTGTGACTTCTCTCTCTCCAGCTGTGGTCAGCGCGTTAGAAGGAAAGGACTGCAGAGCCATGAAGTCCATAGCAGAGAACAGCGCAATCGCACCCGAGACCCTCAATCACATAGTAGCGGGGATGTACAGAGTGCTGTCTGAGGCTGTCCGCATCCCCGCGTCGTCCCTTAAACAGGAGGTGAGATGGTGTTGCATGTGGCATAAAACACAAAAGTCATCATCATCTAGCAGCTGAAATGTCTAAATCTGAAACTGCTACAGCTTCACATCTTGAGATTCAGATTTTGATATCTTTGTAACACAACAAAAAAGAATAAAATACGTATGAATGACATTTCAAGGTGTCAGTGTGTATTATGTTTACCTCCTACAGTTACACAGTTTATGTAAAACAGCCAGGAGACATCTGATCTGAGCCTTTTTAACCCATATAAACTCAGATAGTTCTACAGAGTGCCTCATATCCATGAACATGGAAATAAATCAAGTATTTTAAAAAGTCATCATTTTAATTCAAATTAATTCATAACTAATGTAATTGTTTTTCTCTGTAGGCTTTCAAAGAAGATCTCAGAGAACTGAGGCAAGGATCACCACTTTATCACCACCACTCACAGTTTTGCTCCATTATCATTCCTGTTTATTGTTTCTGATTTGGTTTTGTTTTTTCATCAGGATACCTGAAGATTTCATCACAGATTTCGCCAGTGTGGTTTTTGGAAATCGGTATGTAAATCCAGACCTTTTCCGACCATTTTTGTCGCTAGCGATCAATGCACAGTCATCGCCCAGTACATAAGCACAGTAAAGACAAAATATGGCGTCGTTTGTTTGTGTTGTAAGTTGGTCATAGCAGCATTTTCAGTACAAAGGTCACAGGGTTTAATACTTGACCCCAGAAGGATGTTGTGGTCCTTACTGGCATGAATGACACCAGCAAAATTTGTCTATACATTTTCTGAACAGCTGCACTCTTATTTAAGGCATTCAGATTCCATTTATCGTTGCTCACATGTCTCTTTGTGTTTGCAGTCGTACGGCTCTAGAGGCAGCGACTGCCCAGCACGATCCCCATTTACCCACCATAGAGGAATTGAAATGGAGAGTGGATGTTGCCATTTCTACCAGGTAATATACGACTGTAATATACGAAGAAACTCAAACTTCATTGATGGGAAAAATCCAAGATAATGTGTCACTTTATTGATAAGTGATTACAACTTTATATTCAACCAATTTTATTTCCTTCATTTTCTGCAGAATCTCCTGCAGTCCTTTTAATAAATGTTAAAATATGTGTTTCTGAAGCTATGAGGTTTAGGATTAAGAATAACATTAACATTAACAATCAATCATTTGGTAGATAATCTCAACATTTTCTTTCTTCTTATTATCAACAAAAATAAATAGATATCTTTAAATTAACTGTGACAAATGCCTGTCATACCAAACCCAAAGTTACCTCCTCACATTGTCACATATGAGAAGCTGCTTTGCATTTTTGCTTGATAAATTACTAAAGGATTATTCAGTTATTGACATCATCCAACAGCTAATCAATTAATCAAATAATCATTTCAGCACTAAAATGCAGTGTCACCCCGGGTGCCAGTGTAACGAAGCCGGTGTTTTTCTGTGTGTTTTCTGTTTCCACAGCTCTTTAGCCAGGGCACTGCAGCCGTCTGTCCTGATGCAGATGAAACTTTCAGACGGGACGTTTCAGCGCTTTGAGGTACTCAGACACTTGGCTTGTTTCTGACTGTACACAAACGAGCCTGTCTTTATCGCTCAGCTCATCGAATGTGGTGGCATGACAATAGGCTGCATCTCCATCATACAAAATAAGTAAAAGCCATGATGATGAGGATGATGATGATGAAGTGAAAACTTGGGATGGGAACCCAGAATCATAGATATTATATTATTATAGGATTTGTAACACATCAATATAAATGTGTGAGCAAATGAGCATGAAGCAGAGTAAAAAAAAGACCTCAGCAAGTCTTCATCTGACCCAACAGGGGGCGCCATATTCCATGTCTGGTTTGATGCTGCTTGCCACCTAATGTGGCAAGAGAAGGAGGACTTGTGCTACGGGCTGCCAATGTACCTATTACATTGGTTACATAATCAGATTACAGCAGAATTAGGAGATTAGTAGCAACAGAATCCGATGTGCAGACTCTGTTGATGCTTTACCTCGTCTCCACCTGATCTGTGTTCAGAAGAATCTGTCCCTGAGCACGATCAAGGATATCTGCTGCGTAATCACAAAAAGACAAACGCTTTCTCTCAGCTCTCTATTCATTAGCAAGAAGCGTCCAGACAGATGATGACTCACGCTGAGCTGAAGCAGCCAGACACACAGTAGTTAGAGCAGCATGCACCGCTTTATTTACACTTAATTCTCAAAATGGTGGCAACCTGCGTGCTGTCTGGTCTCAGTACTGAAATAGGTCGTCCATATATGTGCACAGCATGGGGCTTTACAATTCAAAAATTCTGCTAATTTTACATCTGCCTTTTGCGTGTCCCGCCTGCAGATAACAAACTGCCATGATATTTTGGAGAACATAGAACCGTCCTGACACCCAAGCTTGTTAACTGGAAAAGCACCCACCTACCAAAACACCAACTGGGTGCCCTTTACTTCATAAAATGAGAGACTCTTGAATACGCGTGGCTCTGATCTGGTAGCTCTTCATTTACCACTCAGACACGCTGAAGCTCAGCCTTTCCTCCAGCAATTGAATGCTGAGTGTTCTCCCACACTGCAAAATATAGAATATTCCAGGAACTGCTCTATTGGCAGTACAGATGTAATATTAACCCTTTAACTCTCATTTATCTTGTATTTGGGGGCTTTCTGTTTCGTTTGGCTTTGTTCTTTTCTCTCTCATTCCCCTGCAGTTTTGCTCTGACAACTCAATAATCTTTCTTTCAGAACACATTTGTTGTTGCTGTAACTTAGTATTATTAATGTTTAATCCAATAATTATTAATAGAAGAAAATATATTGAGTATATTGTTCTTGCTTTTACACATCATATTGCACATATTTAATTAATATACAATAATGTTTTTACACGTGGGGGCTGAGGAACACATGGATCACCACCCAAGATCATCCTCATTGACTGCACATTTACACTGAGGCGGGGTTCATCTTGGTCAGGGTTAGGTTTGAGTTTGAAGTGGAGTGACACGTGTTACATCAACCCCCACATCCCCACGTGTCACCACGTCCCAAACTCCAAGACACAATGAAGACCCACACACATTTTATCACTTGCCTAACTACGTATGAGGCCATTTTCAGTCTTCTGTCAATTAAATGTTGTTGTTTTCCTGTTCAGGTTCCTGTGTCCAAATTCCAGGAGCTCCGCTACAACGTGGCTCTGATCCTTAAAGAGATGAACGATCTGGAGAAGAGGAGCATTCTCAAGATCCAAGACTGATTGAAACGGCTGTCTTTAAATTAGACCAGTCCGCCCTGCTATTTAGTTTTTGAGATTTACTCAGATTTTGTAAATTTTCTGCACACTACTTAATGCTTATTTTAAGAATTAATAATAATAATAACAATGATGATGATGTTAAACATACCTGGCATTTGAGTTGATAACTGTACTAAATGGAGTAAAGCCAGATAGCTGCATACCAGGAATACTTACACGACAAATGGCGCTAAAAGCTCATTTGTTATTTGCCACAGTCGTATACATACAGTAGAAGAACATGTTTGTCTAAACTATACAGATTTCAACTTGGTCTTAGTTGTGCTATTTCACCCTAATATTCCATTTCTGTTAATGGTGGTCTATCTTAAAATGTTCTCAACAGACTGATATTTGCCTTACAAATCTCTGTGTATATTGAATACAACATAAAATTCAACCATTGCTACCTTTGACATTCCATTGTGGCCATGGTTAAATATAATGTAACATTGTCGGCAAATGATGCATTTCATTGATTTGCTTAGATAGCCAGTTAACAAATGCCAAAACAATTATTTGCTAAGGTTCACTGAAATGACTCTTGTTTTGCAGAGCAAACCAGGACTAGAACTAAAGACAGAACAGTTTTCTGTGTCACAGTAACCTATTTGCTCTTTTTCTTGTTGTGTTGTTATATTGTAAATATCATACATTACGTGAGTCAGAGGTTGCTGGGAGATTTGAGTCTGTTGTGCCATAATACACATGCAGTCAAGTGATCTTTGGGAACTCTTGAACCGAGAGGCCACTCGATCTGATGTCATGTGATCCAGTGTTCGTGACCGATCAACATTATTGCAGTCTTGTAAATATGAGAATGACTGAACATGGTAGAAATTATTCTGTTTTTCTTCTCATTGTCAAACCAGTGATAAATGAATACATTTGTCAGTGTTTAAATGTACTATATGTGAAAAGTAAAATAAGGATTTTCTGTTATTTTGAATGTGTTTTCGATTATAACAATAAGATTTTTTTTAAACCTCTCGCACATTTCTCTAATAAAAGCTGAATGTTACTGTCAACAGTAGGTGATTTGTTCAGGTTTTGACCAAAAAAATTATTTTCATCTCTCTCATTTGAAGTTTAGGACTTTTAGACTATTTTAGGACTTTAACTACCCACTTACATAAAGGAGTTTGACTTAAACATTGACGCTGCACTGAACTCTCCTGGTAAAGACAGAACTGAAGGCAATCCAACACGCACTTTTGGTCATGAGCTCTGGGTAGTGACCAAAAAAATGATATTGTGGCTGAAATGACCTCACTCTGCTGCTGGGACTCACCCTTTGGGACAGGGTGAGGACATCAGACATCAGGAGGGAGCATGGAGTAGAACGTGCTCCTCTGGGGTTGAAAGGAGCTAGCTGAAATGCTTTGGGCATCTAATAGAATGCATTCCCTGGGGAGGGATTTGGTCCAACTGGGAGGAGATCACAGGACAGACCTAGAATATCCTGGAGGGACTATACATCCCATCTGTCCTGGGAGAATGATGGAATCCTCTTGCGAGTGCTGGAGGACAGGGCTAGGGAGAGGGACTTCTGGACCACCTGTTGCATCCATGGCCTGGACTCCGATAAGTGGTGGAAAATGGATGGGTGGACTTTTAGTAGTAAATATAGTTATAATGAAAATATGGGCCCATTGTGATTTGATCCCAACAAATATCCCAAATATCAGTTCTTGCTTCAAAATCCTAATCCATCTTCAACTGTAAAATGCAATGAAACTTTCCAGGGTCGATCCTCTGAGATGGCAATTGCCCTCAGCGGTGCCCCCACTAATGAAATGGTTAGGTTAAATATTTAAAGTTATTTTATTGTTAGGTCAGTCAATCCTGCCAAGATCTTAGTGAAGGAGGCACAGCCAGAGAGGAAAGGCTGCCTGAGAGCCTCCACTCAGGGAGCAAAAGCTCTTTTTCTAATATTTCAGTATTCAGTATACGTCTTTGGGGATCACACAAGACCAAGGAGGTTATGAGAAACAAAAGTAGGGAAAACATTTTGATTTACATTATAATTTTGATAAAAGACCCATTGTGCCAAATGCAGTGATAGCAAATGGAGGCTTGTTCATTTGAAAGTAATTTTGAATATGCAAATGTTGTGTTGCTACTTTAACAAGCAATTTGAACTGGGGTGTAAAAGCGGCACACATACTGTTCTTACTGATTCATACTTAATCATTTATTGTAACAAGGCAGATGGTGTCAGCTTCAATCATTCGGTACATTGCCTACTGATTGTATTTCAGTGGCAATGTTTTACACAAAAGCTCTGTTCCTTGATCTGATACGTAACAGATCTGCGAACCACATGAATCTCATTATTTAAACAACCATGAGAGACTTTTATCCATGATTAAATTGGGTTAACATGACTTATCGTGTTTCCCTATTCTAAAGGAACATGCGTCACTACTCACAAACTAACTATCAGGTTCAAATCTGAGTCCACGCTTTTGCAACCCTGATTCTATCATGTCTTTCTATCCAATATGGGTACACATCCTTATCTAAAGAAAGCCTTGTGATATCAGATTGTCCCTAGGAAAATAGATACTGCTTGTGTTCTGATATAAAAAAAAAAACATGCAGCCTTAGTATCCATTACATGAATGTCCATTTTTCTATTCAGCCAAATGAGACCTTGTTGTGTAATGGGCTCTCGTCTCTGGGGTGATGATAAAATTGTTGGTACTGACCCATTATGAGATGTCCAGACAGTCTGTTCTGGAAGAGCAGGCTAGATTGCACTGTTGGCCTATTTACACACACGCACACACACTTTCAAGGTGCTCTGGCGCGCGTGTGTGTTGCATAACAGCTTGTATGCTCATTTGCATATGTGTCAGTCCGTGTCTGTGTCGCTTTCTGCAAGAGTGTGTGTGTCAGTAAGCGTTTGTGCCTATACGTAGGATTGAGTTCACAGGCTAGACCAGCTGACCTATATTATAACAGCTACTATTGACACGAACACTTGACTGGCTAGTAGCCTGTAATCTGCATTCACACACACACACACACACACACACACACACGCACACACTCAACTCCTTTAGCCAATGCTGCTTATTCTGTCAGTAAGAAATATTCGTCATAAGGCTCCCAGATAATCTCTTAACCAGAGTTATTGGAGTAAAACCTTAAACTCAACCTACCTCTAATTATACCATAACTTAATATATGCTCCTTATTACAGTATATGTACACTCGTAAAACATAGAACTAGTAATACTTTTTAAATTACTTATATTCCACTCACTTATTACTTATATTCCACTTCATTGATTATCATCAGTAGTAGTACTTTTAGTAAAAACAATGGGCTGATACATTCATTTCAAAGTCATTCAGCATTATTTTTGTTTGCTTAATGTTTAGATATAACACCAAAAAAAACATTATGCAAACACTTTTTATGCAACAATGACTGATTAAACATTAAAGTTCAAGTGAGAGACCATTTGATGTTACAGATACCAAGCAGGCAATAATCAGGGTTTAAAGGGTCACAGTTTGGTAAGTTGTCAGCTGATTGTCTTGTGTGTGTTGCCTTATGCCGCCCTGTCTGACACTCAAGAAATTGATTTGAGGGGCGGTGAAAGAGGTTGACGTCCTCCTTCCTTGATGCAAATGATTACATGAACTGTCTGTCTTCACCTGCAGTTTGTGTAACAGTTGCACAAGGTTACATGGCCACCGCCCATGCCTTATGGAACAATTTAGTGGGAGGATGCAGAGCAGTTTGGGGGAGGTGATAAGGTGGAGCAGTGTGGAGCTACTGGATGCATTCCTGCTCTGTGCCTGCAATTGTTAGGAGTGTAGAATTCATATCCACAGTGACACTCATTACTGCCAAAGTGCTCTTGAGCTCAGTGGTTACTAATGTGTTGATGTTGAAGATACAAGTTTGGAAACTAAAGACGCTTTTAGATGTGGGCAGGGTTGAATTTTCCAGAGAGTCTGGGCGTGGCTTCAGTTTTCAAACTTGTAGTAAACTCTTGTGATGACATACTAGTCATTTTGCCTGATTTTGCATAATGCCCTCTACAGCCACAAAAGCCTTACAAAGTTGTTTTATATGATGAATAGTCTTCCTCGTGACCAATAGACTCAATTGATGTGTAAGATCTTTAATCTAAACAAATATATTCAGATTTTATTTTGGGCTCGAAGATTTATCCAATTTTGGGGCTGCACTATAATGTGGATCTGAAATAAAAAGCGCTGAAATAACATCCAAGGAATCCCCGTAATAAATACCCACTTGATGAGATCACTATGATGTACGGCTTGTTTTTAAACTCCAAGAAATCTTGAGAGTGGTGTACAGCCATCCCAAAGGAATGTTACTGCTAATGTATCAAATTTACATGTCTATCAGATGATCATACATACTGTGCGTGGCCCTATTCTAAGATCTGAGATACATAAAGTGGAAGGCTGGCAACAAAGGGACACCACATATGCCCACATTTTGCCTCATTGCCCTGCAGAGCTGCTCTAAATCATTCAAACGCGAGGATTTTAGTTGGGGGTTGGTCACCAGTACAATTTAGTGTTCACATGCCGAAGTGCTCCCCAGACCGGTAAACTGAATGCTTGTGTGCTGGAGGATGAGGCATCTGGGCTACTTTGCTTGGCCTATTGCATCCATGACCTGGACCTGGACCTGGATAAGTTGTGGTAAATGAATTGATTGGCCTTTTTTTGTGACTCTAACACTCCCAACTGGCTTTAGTTTTCCAACTCATATTCTTCTATAACACTCGTTTGTCTTGTTACATCAATACCAGTTTATCAGATATTTCCCTGGAAATACATTTTCTACTCATACCATATATAAGTGAAAACATAAGAAAATGAATATCTAAATGAATACATATTTGAAATGAAATGACAAAATTCTGAAAATGATCACTAACTAGTCAAAATATATTGTAAAGTGTTATCTAGTCAGACATGCATGTTGTTTACATTGTTTATTGGCACCTGAGTGCAGTACAAACTAGTTCTTCCATTTAGAGAGTCAGGGGACTGTAAAGATTGCTGATAACCATTCAAAAGTGTGTTGTTGCGCATCATTCAAAACATTTCTTTTACTTTGGGTTGCTGCTCACATCGTGTTGTTTGGGGGAATGTATCCACTTGCATTAATTTTGGAGCAGCGCCCTGCCAGTGGCAAACTTGGGGTCAAACTTGGAAGATCGGTTACACTGGTACGGTGCAGCCAATACGAGTAGACTGTATGTGTAAAATTCTGAACGATCACTTAAAACTGGATGCCAGCCTCAGTCGTTGATTTTAGTACAAATTTACAGACAATCTCGCAGTAAATTCCAAATAGTTTTAAGTATGGATATAGAACTAAAAGATAGAGAAGTTGAATGCTTTCAAATAAATCATTTAGAGAGTTTTTATTTCTAACGCCATCAAAATCACCATCATGGGGGCCCTAAGCAGCTACCTATTGTCACAGATCTTTTCATGTTGGAAGTAAACTCACATCTTTCAAGGTAAACAAGCTGTTGATGAAACAAAAAAAATATGAAAAGGAAGTTGTTGACAAAAATGCAACATTACAGTGACAAAAAGGTGATGAATAGTTTCTTTCTGTAAGTTACAGAAGGTACGGCAATTAAAGATTTTGCAGCACTATGTTTCTTCATATGTAAGTTCTGCACTGGGTAAAGTCCACTTTCTTGAAAACTGACACAACCACTGACCACGGGGTCTTGTAACCACTGACCCCGGGTGTCGGTGGAGCTGTTTGTGGGTCAGCTCCCCATCATGACCTGACACTGAAACTGTTATGGCAGATTGTTTTGTAACAGTTTCCACACTCACCCAATGAGAACAGCTGGTCGGCGTCACGTGACACAACTTTTACATAACCGTTTTTTTCTCTCTGGCTGCTCCATTGAGAATAACATTAGTACTTCCTGGAGCAAACCATGGACCCGCAGTGTAGTCGGTGCTCACCAGCCGGAGTAAACATGAATGGCAGAGCAGGGATGAAGCAGACATGCATCACATAGAATTGACTTCCAACAGCCTGCTTGCTATGGGAACGGAGAGTGAGAGCATGTTACAGCTGGCCGCGGAGGCTTTCCAGTCAAAGAACTTCGATTTAGCGGCGGATATCTACGAGTGCCAGCTAGCGGGTCTCGGAGACGCCAGTAGCCGGCTGGAGTTGATGGTGAAGAGGGCTGACGCGCTCGCATTCGCCGGTAAATTCACAGAAGCTTTCGGCGTCTACCGACAAGCCTCTGAGATAGAAAGGCTGAGTCCCGTGCACCTTATCAAGCTCATAGAGTACCTGTCCGGCAGCATCAAGAGGAAAGACGGGGGTGACCATCTGAACAGCACCCTGAGGAGGGTGGAGGAGGCAGTGGCGGCAGTGACAGGGTGCCCCGGTGTTGTGGCTACAGGTTGCGGCTACGACGACTTCTCCTGTCGGATATGCCTGGGCTTTCTCTTCGAGCCGGTGACTTTGCCGTGCGGACACTGCTTCTGCAAGAAGTGTCTGGAGAGGGAGAAGAAGGAGAAGGAGCGGCCCGTCGTCTGCAAAGAGTGCAGACACAGCTCGAAAGTAGCCGACGTCCAGAATTACAGAGTCAACGTGGTCCTCAGCAACCTGCTGGCGAAGTGGTTCCCGACCCTGCCCCCGGCTGGGCAGCCGG